>JASAMX010029345.1:0-12832 GCA_030248175.1 Microlaimidae sp. YZB2_3
TAAAACGTTTAAAATACATTTGTAAATTGTTTTTAAAAAGCCTCAGAACGTAAAAAAAAACGTAAACGAAAATTTGGATCTAAGTTCGTGTCTTTGGATCTAAGTTCGTGTTTTTGTTCTGGATCTAAGTTCGTTTGGATCTAAAGACGCCAAATCGCTATTTGGTATGCTGTTTATGTCTGCTGTTTGGTTCACTTTTTGGTATGCTGTTAAAACATACTTTTTTGATTTTTTTTTCTGAAAATTTCAGCGAAATCGGCTTGCTCAATTTTTTTTTGCGTTGAATGCGAGCGGTTTTCGCGATTTTTCGCCAAATTATAATAAACTGCAAAAAAGATAGCTTTTGTTTTGCTTCTTGGTCGACGTGTGTACGATTTTGATCATATTGTTATATATTAAATGTTTGCTGTTTTTTATTCCTTATATTTGACCTAAAATTTTTTTTGTGGTGACTCTCTGGGGCTAGGGGGGCCAAAAACAAATACCTAAACTTTTTTTCAAAATTTTTAATCAAAACCATTAAAAATGTAAAATTTATCAAAAAATAACGATTTTTGATTTAAGGTTTGTGTCAAAAAATCTAATATTAAGCTTACAAAAATGTAAAATCAAAAAACATCGCTACCAATCGATTCTCCGTTAGAAAATCTATCTATTTTTTGAATTGCAAGTCATATAGATTTTATTTGGCCGACTTAAAATTGTTTTAAATAAAATTTACATATGGCCGAGTTATAATTGTTTTAAATAAAATTTTCATATGGCCGAGTTATAATTGTTTTAAATAAAATTCGCATATACGTAATGATCGACCGCAGAATTTGTCAGATTACAAAATCGAGATCATCAATCGATTCAGCGATGTCAGTTGTAAATATGTTCCAAATTTCAACTTATATAGAGTTGATTCGGCCGAGTTATTGAAAATCAAAGAAAGCGTTTGGAAGTCACTTACTTACTGCTCTGAAGATAATATACGGCCGCCGAAATTATTTACATCAACCCACATATGAGCCGCTAAATGTGGTTTTGGGTAAAAAGCATGCCTGTGATTCGAGGTGCTAAGGCGAGCGGTTTAAGCTTAGTTTGAGAAAGTGAACCTGCGGTCAGCTTCTTCTTAGGAAAGAAGGTGTGACGTTAAACGTCCTTTCTCGAGGTGATGACTCAAAAATATAAGCGAGTATAAGACATTTTGTAATTTAATAAAAAATGGCCGTATGGTGCAGCGCGATAGCGCTCCTAACCGAGAAGAAAAGATATGGGATTCAACGAAAAGGAACCCGTGTTTAAATCATGATACAGGTAATTTTCTCCAAAAACAGTGTCTTATCTCTCGCCCAGTTATGAGTCTTCACGCTAATAAAGTTATTATTTGAGAACGCCTTTTGTGAAACAAGTTAATGGTTTCATAAAATTGTCACTGAAAAAATTTGCATTGCATAGCAATTTGCATAGCGATTTTGCTATATTGAAATGCAAAAACCTACTAAACATTTGCAGTTGAATATTTCATAACGCAATCTTGCGTTTGAATAAGTTCAAAAATTAGTTTATTTTATTTTTCTTTTAAAATTGAATATAAAAAAAAATTCCGACAAATTGTCAGAAAATAATAATTAAAAAATTTCCAAAAACAAAAATTTTAAAAAATCGTGCATGTTTAATGTAAATATTTTAATTATTTTTTTTTTGGCTTGTTCTATCTTGCTTTATTCCTCAATGCCTGTTAAAATTTAGACCTTTTTGTAACCCTTTCGTATAACACATTATTAAAAGCAAATCTCTGGTACACCGACGCTTAAAGTCATTAAAGTTCCCAAGTTAAGGATTAGTATTAATCTATTCTGATTATTGGAGATTATTCGGTATAATCGTTTTTAACTTTTCTCAGGTTTAAATACTTGTTATTTGCATTTGACTTGCCGTTCAGAAAGTTTAAAATTTATTATTCTGTGTGTTTTGAAAAATATTTCTGTTTTCTACGATTTATTTTTATTATGGTAAGCTGATATGTTCAATATTATTCCATGACTAAATACTGTATATTTTAAACTAAAATTAAGCAAAAACGATATTTGTGATAATTGGAAAACAAGTAATCTAAAAACTAAAATAAAATTTTTAGATTCTAAAATTTAGGAAATTTAGTTTAAATATAAGTTATTTAGTTTAACTATGAAATTTTAAAAAACTAAATAAGAACGCAAATTTTTTAAAATCCTATATAAAAAAAATTTAAAAATTGTTTCAAAAAATTTGCAAAGATTTGTCAACTTAACAGAACTTAACTAACTTAACTTAACTTTGCAAAATTTATATTTCTGTTAAAAAATTATTAGTTTGATAAAAAATTGTAAAAATAAAATATTTAATTTTCCGATTAAAACATTATTAATTTAAAACGGTTTTTTGATTAAAATTTTTAATTGTTTTGTTATTAAACATTCGATTCAAAATTGCAATTGTTCGAGGTCAGTCTAATTTAACTTGCCTACAAAACATACAGTATAAATAAAAAAATTATAACAATTAAAAATTTTCTGCGAACGTAGCTGAAAAAAAAAGATATTACCCTGGCGATCAATAAAAAATCTATACTGTAGAAAAGCAAATTGAGTTATAGTACATATGTTCCAAAAATATAAATAGGGGCCATATAATAACGCATTAAAATAATATGTTTGATTCACTAGTATTTATATATAACTATAATTTTTACAAAAATCATATGTATGCACTGTAAAAAATATTAGCCATATCTAGTCAAAACAGGTTAAATTGCAAACAAGCTTATCTTAGCATATGGTCAGAAATATGTTTTAAAAAAACCCATGCTCGTTTAATTCTCAAGCCCGGGGCATTATTTCGTCCAAAATGTCCAAAGGAAAAAAAATTTAATTTTGGGCAATCAAAAAGCGTTTTTTTTTTGAATTTTAAAACACTTTTATAATTTTTTTAGGTCCAAATGCCGAAAATGCAAGAAAAATTTAAGATAATAATATTAAAATACCCGAATTCGCAGTTTTTGTTTTTCCTTTGAACGAAGTATGAATCAGGCTTTCGATAATTGAAATCATAGCTTTTTAATTATTTAAAATGTCCCAAATGAATTATTCAAAGTATTCATTATGGTATGGGATGCAAACATAATTGTAAAAAAGTGGCGATTTGGAGGTTGTCAAAGAATTTTGGTAAAACGGTAGGTTATCTTTGTAAAATTAGCTTGCAATTACAAGTCTAAAGTTTAATAAAGACGGCTTTATGAACTAAGTTTTATAAGGACCGTTTTTGGTTTTCAAGCATTTTGTGCTTGGATTTCTCATTCAATAAGCTAAAATTTTGAATGTGTTAATAGGCCGAAGATATTGAAGAAATATTGGCTGAAATAGATGCAGATCAAATGACAGGTAATCAAAAATTTTATAAAAAACTATTGACATAGTGCCCACGATACGTTTGTTATTTTTGCGTGCGCAACAAAAATACATTCAATGATGAAAAATTTAAAGATTTTTGTGTGCGCAACAAAAATACGTTTCATGCTAAAAAAATTTAAAGACGGTCTTATCTCGGCAACAAATTGGTTGATTTAAAAATACTTACATCAAGGTGTAAGCCGCACTATTGGCTATCGGTTAAAAATTTTTAAAATAAATTGGCAAAAACAGTAAACTAGCTCTGAAAAATTTAGAAAAAAAATTATTCTATAAAAAAATATATAAAGTACTAAGGCCTCCTCAAATTTTTATGAATTCTGATTGTTTGATGTAGTTGGCGTTGGCGTAAATTATCATAGTTTTTTTACTAGATGGACCCCGATTTCTAAGTATTTCCTGAAACAAATAAACCAGCAACGATTTTTTGTTTTATCTAGTTTGATAAATTTGAAAAAAATTGCGTTTATAGCAAAAATTGTGATTATCATTTTTAATAATCACAAAATCCCTATTTTTCATGTTTATTGGTAGTTTCTTGTACCCATGTTTCTAATTTAGAAAATGTTAATATTTTTATTTTTTTAAAACTATATCAAACATAAATTTAATACTGTAAAAATAAGATGTTTTTGATTAAGAGTCTAGAAATTTTTCCTGCAATTTGACCGAGAAAAAAGAGGCTACATTATGGCCACACAGGTTGGAAAAATTATGGAAGCTATGGAACAAGATTTTGACGATAAAGTTCTCAGAAAAACTGTTAGAAAGTTCGATGCCGACGGTAACTATGAGAGGTTTTTAAATCATATTTTAATCATTAACATTATTTATAAACATTAATTACAAACATGTAACGGGCAAACAGGGGTCTAGCCTTTATTTATAGAGCCTGTTACCCGGTACACAAGGGCACTACTGTACTTCCTACAAAAAATGCTCACGTTATTAAAAAACTAAATAACCAAGAGGCGTGGCCTCGATAGGGACAATAGCACGATCGAGTTTATTTATATGAGTAAGGGGAATTGTGCAACAGACCCCGCCAACCGATAGGTCAGAAAGGAACTCGACTTGGAGAGGGGAATTCTATTGGAAGTGTTCCAGTCTTCAAAAAGTTCTGAGTTGAAAAACTGATGAACGAATTCAGTACCAAGTTAACGTTGCGGTAATTATGCAACTCCTATGGAACATAAACTTGGTGGGTATAAAAATATATAGCTGATGGTTCATCAGCTTAACAAAAATTTAACGTAATTTCCCAGTGCTAACTTGTGGGGCCCTCTATGGAAACATAAAGATTGTTGGGATAAGGAAAACAGTTTGTTAAAAAGAGAGGTTTAGGCAACGATCTGGACTTAACCGAGTTTGATTTGCGTTGCACAGGATTTGAATTTTACCTTGCGTTTGTGTTAATATTGGTTACGGAATTTATGAGCAGACTTAGATTTAGACTCAGAACCAGAGGTTTTGGTTTACGCTTGATTGATTTGTTTACACGCTTTACACAAAAGGTGTTTATTAGTAATTATACTATTGTAACTAACCGCGTTGCGGCGAAAAACGGCATTTCAAATCAAATAGGGTAATTTTTTAAAGTGGAATTACTAAGTTTTTAACCGAAAAACGTAGGCTTTTTGCCTTAACCCAGTTTTGGTATTAAAAACACGGTGCAACTGGCACCAACACGTGTTGACACGAAAATGAGGGGTTTAGCGGCATCAATGTACTTGATTATATTTTTTCAGAAAATTTGGGGCTGGTTTAAAACAAAACAATTATTAACACGAGTATTTTAGATGCGAAAGTAATTATTGAAAATTACCTTCAGTGAATGGGAAAATTACAACCTAGCTAAAAACGAACACGTTAATAACCAATTTTTTTTACTGAACCTTTTTAACCTTTACTAAACTTGACGTGAAATTATTCCTAAGATAACTATACTGGCACGTACAATTTGGATTCATTTTCGCAATTTAATTTATCAGTAAATTCGTCTGTTACTTTCTAATTCAAGGAGGAGATCGTTCAGCCAACCATCTGCTTCCAGTCAACATATTTATTTCCCTACCTAGATTAGTCGAAGCTAAACCTATCGGCACCTGTCGGCATCTCAAGGCGATCAATATAAAAATATAGGCTTAATTAAAAAATATACTAACCTACTGGGAATTCAAGCCGACTTCGGATCCCTTTTCTACGTGGTAGTTTATGACAACCGGTCATAAATTAAAAAGCGCAACCAATAATATGGTACCCGCCTTGTGCTCCCACTTTTGAGTGTGGAGCAGAAATCGCTGCTTGGAATGGTTTTATTTGCACGCGCGGCGACTGGTGCGTTTAGGGTAATTTGTATGTAACGAAATGCGCATTTAAAAACTGGATGGAATGACCACTTAGTGTTTAGCGATAAAAACAAAAGAATTATTAAGGTCTATTCATACTTATGACAAAACGTCCTTTGGACAAAGTCCAAAGGACAAACCAAAACGTCCTTTGGACAAGCCAAAACGTCCTTTGGACTTTGTCCTTTGGACGAAGTATGAACGCTACTCAGAATTTGTCCTTTGGACTTTGTCCAAAGGACAAAATCCAAAGGGAAAAGTCCAAAGGACAAGAAGTATGAATACATTGTCCTTTGGACTTTTCCCTTTGGACTTTGTCCTGTCCTTTGGACTTTTCCCTTTGGACTTTGTCCTTTGGACAAAGTCCAAAGGACTTTTGTCCTTTGGACTTTGTCCAAAGGACGTTTTGTCATAAGTATGAATAGACCTTAAGACCTGCCACGCAGCCTCCGCCACAAACAAAATTACAAATTATAAACACAGAGTTTTTATTATTAACAATTGACAATGCTTCTCTAGTAAGAAGTTTTTCATTCTGTTTTAATTTGGAGTGCTTAAAAAACAATAGATTCATTTTAAAAATTTTAATGATTCCTGTAATAAATTTAAGCATCACAAAATTTTTCCTGTACCGATTAGCCCAACAACTTCTTACAGTATGCTATTAAAAAAATTATATGGCCAAAAGACACAAAACACATAATATCATTTCAATATTGCTGTTAATTCTTTAATTTGTAAAACTTATTTATTTTATCACAAATTTTAATTTCGCGGCAGAATCGCAGATCAAAGATTTTTTTTATGATATAGGTAGGTTCATAATAAAAAAATTTATACTTAAATAAATTGGGTGTGTATCTTTATTTTACGTTGTGAAAATCATTTGTTTCAAATAAATAAGTTTTACAAATTAAAGAATTAACAGCAATATTGAAATGATATTATGTGTTTTGTGTCTTTTGGCCATATAATTTTTTTTAAATAGCATACTTAAAGAAGTTGTTGTGCTAATCGGTACAGAAAAAATTTTGTGATGCTTAAATTTATTACAGGAATCATTAAAATTTTTAAAATAAATCTATTGATTTTTTAAGCACTCCAAATTAAAAAAGAATGAAAAACTTCTTACTAGAGAAGCATAGTCAATTGTTAAGAATAAAAACTCTGTGTTTATAATTTGTAATTTTGTTTGTGGCGGAGGATGCGTGGCAGGTCTTAAGGTCTATTCATACTTATGACAAAACGTCCTTTGGACAAAGTCCAAAGGACAAAAGTCCTTTGGACTTTGTCCAAAGGACAAAGTCCAAAGGGAAAAGTCCAAAGGACAGGACAAAGTCCAAAGGGAAAAGTCCAATGGACAATGTATTCATACTTCTTGTCCGTTGGACTTTTCCCGTTGGATTTTGTCCTTTAGTCCAAAGGACAAATTCCTAAGTAGCGTTCATACTTCGTCCAAAGGACAAAGTCCAAAGGACGTTTTGGCTTGTCCAAAGGACGTTTTGGTTTGTCCTTTGGACTTTGTCCAAAGGACGTTTTGTCATAAGTATGAATAGACCTTAATAATTCTTTTGTTTTTATCGCTAAACACTAAGTGGTCATTCCATCCAGTTTTTAAATGCGCATTTCGTTACATACAAATTACCCTAAACGCACCAGTCGCCGCGCGTGCAAATAAAACCATTCCAAGCAGCGATTTCTGCTCCACACTCAAAAGTGGGAGCACAAGGCGGGTACCATATTATTGGTTGCGCTTTTTAATTTATGACCGGTTGTCATAAACTACCACGTAGAAAAGGGATCCGAAAGTCGGCTTGAATTTCCATAGGTTAGTATATTTTTAATTAAGCCTATATTTTTATATTGATCGCCTTGAGATGCCGACAGCTGCGATTGGTTTCGACTAATCTAGGTAGGGAAATAAATATGTTGAATGGAAGCAGATCGTTGGCTGAACGATCTCCTCCTTGAATTAGAAGTAACACGACGACTTATGATAAATTAAATTGCGGAATGGATCCAAATCGTCCGTAGCCAGTATCAGGTATCTTAGGAATAATTTCACGTCAAGTTTAGTAAAGGTTAAAAAGGTTCAGTAAAAAATTGGTTATTAACGTGTTCGTTTTTAGCTAGGTTGAGTAACCCATCAGCGAAGGTAATTTTCAATAATTACTTTCGCATCTAAAATCTCGTGTTAATAATTGTTTTGTTTTAAACCACCCCAAATTTTCTGAAAAAGATATAATCAAGTAGATTATGCCGCTAAACCCCTCATTTTCGTGTACACGTGTTGGTGCCAGTTGCACCGTGTTTTTAATACCAAAACTGAGTTAAGGCAAAAAGCCTACGTTTTTCGGTTAAAAACTTAGTAATTCCACTTTAAAAAATTACCCTATTTGAAACTCCGTTTTTCGCCGCAACGCGGTTAGTTATAATAGTATAATTACTAATAAACATCTTTTGTGTGAAGCGTGTAAACAAATCATTCAAGCGTAAATCAAAACCTCTGGTTCTGAGTCTAAATCTAAGTCTGCTCATAAATTCCGTAACCAATATTAACACAAACGCAAGGTAAAATTCTAATCCTGTGCAACGCAAATCAAACTCGGTTAAGTCCAAATCGTTGCCTAAACCTCTCTTTTTAACAAACTGTTTTCCTTATCCCAATAATCTTTATGTTTCCATAGAGGGCCCCACAAGTTAGCACTGGGAAATTACGTTAACTTTTTGTCTAGCTGATGAACCACCAGCTATATATTTTTTAACCCACCGAGTTTATGTTCCATAGGAGTTGCATAATTACCACAACGTTAACTCGATATTGAATTCGTTCATATGTTTTTTCAACTAGGAACTTTTTGAAGACTGAATTACTTCCAGTAGAATTTCCCTCTCCAAGTCGAGTTCGTTTCTGACCTATCGGTTGGCGGGGTGTGTTGCACTATTCCCCTTACTCATATAAATAAACTCGATCGTGCTATTGTCCCTATCGAGACCAGGCCTCTTGGTTATTTAGTTTTTTAATAACGTGAGCATTTTTTGTAGGAAGTACAGTAGTGCCCTTGTGTACCGGGTAACAGGCTCTATAAATACCGGCTAGACCCCTGTTTGCCCGTTACATGTTTGTAAATAATGTTTATAAATAATGTTAATGATTAAAATATGATTTAAAAACCTCTCATAGTTACCGTCGGCATCGAACTTTCTAACAGTTTTTCTGAGAACTTTATCGTCAAAATCTTGTTCCATAGCTTCCATAATTTTTCCAACCTGTGTGGCCATAATGTAGCCTCTTTTTTCTCGGTCAAATTGCAGGAAAAATTTCTCATACTCTTAATCAAAAACATCTTATTTTTACAGTAATAAATTTATGTTTGATATAGTTTTAAAAAATAAAAACATTAACATTTTCTAAATTAGAAACATGGGTACAAGAAACTACCAATAAACATGAAAAATAGGGATTTCGTGATTATTAAAAATGATAATCACAATTTTTGCTATAAACGCAATTTTTTTCAAATTTATCAAACTAAATAAAACAAAAAAATCGTTGCTGGTTTATTTGTTTAGGAAATACTTAGAAATCGGGGTCCATCTAGTAAAAAAAACTATGATAACGCCAACGCCAACTACATCAAACAATCAGAATTCATAAAAATTCGAGGAGGCCTTAGTACTTTATATATTTTTTTATAGAATAATTTTTTTTCTAAATTTTTCAGAGCTAGTTTACTGTTTTTGCCAATTTATTTTAAAAATTTTTAACCGATAGCCAATAGTGCGGCTTACACCTTGATGTAAGTATTTTTAAATCAACCAATTTGTTGCCGATATAAGACCGTCTTTAAATTTTTTTAGCATGAAACGTATTTTTGTTGCGCACACAAAAATCTTTAAATTTTTCATCATTGAATGTATTTTTGTTGCGCACGCAAAAATAACAAACGTATCGTGGGCACTATGTCAATAGTTTTTTATAAAATTTTTGGTTACCTGTCATTTGATCTGCATCTATTTCAGCCAATATTTCTTCAATATCTTCGGCCTATTAACACATTCAAAATTTTAGCTTATTGAATGAGAAATCCAAGCACAAAATGCTTGAAAACCAAAAACGGTCCTTATAAAACTTAGTTCATAAAGCCGTCTTTATTAAACTTTAGACTTGTAATTGCAAGCTAATTTTACAAAGATAACCTACCGTTTTACCAAAATTCTTTGACAACCTCCAAATCGCCACTTTTTTACAATTATGTTTGCATCACATACCATAATGAATACTTTGAATAATTCATTTGGGACATTTTAAATAATTAAAAAGCTATGATTTCAATTATCGAAAGCCTGATTCATACTTCGTTCAAAGGAAAAACAAAAACTGCGAGTTCGGGTATTTTAATATTATTATCTTAAATTTTTCTTGCATTTTTGGCATTTGGACCTAAAAAAATTATAAAAGTGTTTTAAAATTCAAAAAAACGCTTTTTGATTGCCCAAAATTGAATTTTTTTTCCTTTGGACATTTTGGACGAAATAATGCCCCGGGCTTGAGAATTAAACGAGCATGGTTTTTTTAAAACATATTTCTGACCATATGCTAAGATAAGCTTGTTTGCAATTTAACCTGTTTTGACTAGATATGGCCAATATTTTTTACAATGCATACATATGATTTTTGTAAAAATTATAGTTGGTACATAAATATTGAGAAAATCAAACATATTATTTTTAATGCGTTATTATATGGCCCCTAATTTATACTTTTGGAACATGTACTATAACCCAATTTGCTTTTCTACACTATAGATTTTTTTATTGATCGCCAGGGTAATATCTTTTTTTTCAGCTACGTTCTCAAAAAAATTTTTAATTGTTATAATTTTTTTATTTATACTGTATGTTTTGTAGGCAAGTTAAATTGAGACTGACCTCGAACAATTGCAATTTTGAAAATCGAATCTTTAATAACAAAACAATTAAAAATTTTAATCGAAAAACCATTTTAAATTAATAATTTTTTAATCGGAAAATTACAATATTTTATTTTTACAATTTTTTATCAAACTAATAATTTTTTAACAGAAATATAAAATTTGCAAAGTTAAGTTAAGTCAGTTAAGTTTCTGCAAGTTGACAAATCTTTGCAAATTTTTTGAAACAATTTTTAAATTTTTTTTATATAGGAATTTAAAAAAATTTGTTCTATTTAGTTTTTAAAAAATTTCATAGTTAAACTAAATAATTTATATTTAAACTAAATTTCCTAAATTTTAGAATTTAAAAATTTTATTTTAGTTTTTAAATTACTTGTTTTCCAATTATCACAAATATCGCTTCCGCTTAACTTTAGTTAAAAAATATACAGTATTTAGTCATGGAATAATATTGAACATATCAGCTTACCATAATAAAAATAAATCGTAGAAAACAGAAATATTTTTCAAAACACACAGAATAATAAATTTTAAACTTTCTGAACGGCAAGTCAAATGCAAATAACAAGTATTTAAACCTGAGAAAAGTTAAAAACGATTATACCGAATAATCTCCAATAATCAGAATAGATTAATACTAATCCTTTAACTTGGGAACTTTAATGACTTTAAGCGTCGGTGTACCAGAGATTTGCTTTTAATAATGTGTTATACGAAAGGGTTACAAAAAGGTCTAAATTTTAACAGGCATTGAGGAATAAAGCAAGATAGAACAAGCCAAAAAAAATAATTAAAATATTTACATTAAACATGCACGATTTTTTTAAATTTTTGTTTTTGGAAATTTTTTAATTATTATTTTCTGACAATTTGTCGGAATTTTTTTTTTATATTCAATTTTAAAAGAAAAATAAAATAAACTAATTTTTGAACTTATTCAAACGCAAGATTGCGTTATGAAATATTCAACTGCAAATGTTTAGTAGGTTTTTGCATTTCAATATAGCAAAATCGCTATGCAAATTGCTATGCAATGCAAATTTTTTCAGTGACAATTTTATGAAACCATTAACTTGTTTCACAAAAGGCGTTCTCAAATAATAACTTTATTAGCGTGAAGACTCATAACTGGGCGAGAGATAAGACACTGTTTTTGGAGAAAATTACCTGTATCATGATTTAAACACGGGTTTCTTTTCGTTGAATCCCATATATTTTCTTCTCGGTTAGGAGCTGCACCATACGGCCATTTTTTATTAAATTACAAAATGTCTTATACTCGCTTATATTTTTGAGTCATCACCTCGAGAAAGGACGTTTAACGTCACACCTTGTTTCCTAAGAAGAAGCTGACCGCAGGGTCACTTTCTCAAACTAAGCTTAAACCGCTCGCCTTAGCACCTCGAATCACAGGCATGCTTTTTACCCAAAACCACATTTAGCGGCTCATATGTGGGTTGATGTAAATAATTTCGGCGGCCGTATATTATCTTCAGAGCAGTAAGTAAGTGACTTCCAAACGCATTCTTTAATTTTCAATAACTCGGCTGAATCAACTCTATATAAGTTGAAATTTGGAACATATTTACAACTGACATCGCTGAATCGATTGATAATCTCGATTTTGTAATCTGACAAATTCTGCGGTCGATCATTACGTATATGCGAATTTTATTTAAAACAATTATAACTCGGCCATATTGAAAATTTTATTTAAAACAATTATAACTCTGCCATATGTAAATTTTATTTAAAACAATTTTAACTCGGCCAAATAAAATCTATATGACTTGCGATTCAAAAAATAGATAGATTTTCTAACGGAGAATCGATTGGTAGCGATGTTTTTTGATTTTGCATTTTTGTAAGCTTAATATTAGATTTTTTGACACAAACCTTAAATCAAAAATCGTTATTTTTTGATAAATTTTACATTTTTAATGGTTTTGATTAAAAATTTTGAAAAAAAGTTTAGGTATTTGTTTTTGGCCCCCCTAGCCCCAGAGAGTCACCACAAAAAAAATTTTAGGTCAAATATAAGGAATAAAAAACAGCAAACATTTAATATATAACAATATGATCAAAATCGTACACACGTCGACCAAGAAGCAAA
>JASAMX010029347.1:0-23548 GCA_030248175.1 Microlaimidae sp. YZB2_3
CGCTTAGGAAGGATTGGATCTACATTGGATGAAAAATCTCCATTTTTTCCCAAGCCCTAATTGGCTAAAAATGATTCTAAAGGGTCATAACTCTGTGAAGGTCTTTAACACTGAACAATTTCTTTTTAAATGGGAGGGTTTTAACCATCGTGTTCGAAAAAACTAAACTCCGTCAATATCAATTCCCTATTAAATTTATAATACACATATTAATTTAATGTAACATCAACTGTTTTTGTGATTTTTTTATGATTTCAGTTTATATTCGTATTTAGTATTTGTAAATCATTATAACTTAATAAACATTGTAAACATATTATTTAGGATGAGACCATAGAAAAAAATTTGTACAAAAAACTCAATCCTAAGTAATTTTATTTATAAGATATTCTATCCAATAGATAGTTTGAAATAACGGTTTTTCAGTGTAAGAAAAGGTACAATGACAACCAACGCCAATATGTAGGTAATAAATTGAGAAACAGGAAGTGTTTAGTGCATTTTATGGTTTAAAATAATGCCGCTTTGTAGGTACGGTGCTACTTGCGCATTTGACTTTTACTTTTTTAATGATTCAATTTCAGAAATTGCTTTTATTTAAAACTTTGAAATAGACTTTATGAAATTAATTTTGAAATTTTTAATAGTTTTACAACCAAAACATTAATAAAATCTGTGTAGTTTTGAAAGTTGTTTAAAGCTCAAATTTCAACTTTATTTTTTTGAAATCTACATCATTCTTCACGATATTACTATTTTGGTGATGAGTTCTAACTATTGTGATGTTTAATCAAAAAATTTAGCACAAACTGAAATATTAAAGCTCTTCAACACAATGACACATGTTATCATTTATCAATTTTTATTAAGAAGAGTTTCCCATACATAACACAGTTTACTGTGATCTGTCTTTCCTCTCTGTGTACCAGCATAGAAAATGTGGCAAGTACAAATAATGTATACACTTTGGGATTTTAAGGACCCTCAAAATGTCATATAGGTAGTATTCGTGATCATGTCATATATGTTTTGCTTTGTGGAAATGGTTGTGAGAGGAGCTGTTTTAGCCAATTAGCGCCTGGAAAAAATTAATCTACAATAAATAAAAGATCTCCATTTTTTTCCTAAGCACTAATTGGCTAAAAGTGATTCTACAACGCAATAAGTCTGTAAAGACATTTAACACTAAACAACTTCCGTTTAAATGGGAAGGTTTTCATTATTGTGAACAAATGGTAACATAACACCCACAAAATATGTACAATAATACTACATAGTAACATGTAGAATAAGTTTTCTTAATTATAACAATTTTACAATTTTGGTAGGTACCTACGTAGGGATCGACTGGGGCAGAATTATTGCTAATGCCGGGGCCGGGGCCGGGGTAAGGGAAATTTTGATTTGCCGGGGCCGGGGTTGAGACAGGCTAATAATTTAGCAGAATTTGTAATTTTGGTCTTTTTTAAAATTATAATTTTTTACTGTAAATTATTTTTTTAGGTAATTAATAGTCACATTTTAGAATTTGAGTGAGCACTTGCGTAAGTAGAAAAATTTATTTTTTTAATACACAAAGTTTTTTTAAGCAGAACAAAAAAATATTTTGATTCTTTTAAACCTTAAATTATTATTTAATTTAGTATTTACTAATGTTGTAAAACGTAATGATTTTTGATTATTTTTAAAATAAGTAAAAGTAATTTTAAAAAATTTAATTTAAGTAAAGTAAAAATAAAATTACGGTCAAAATTTTATTTAAGTAAAGTGAAAGCAAGACCTATTTTTTAGGTAAAAATAAGAGTAGAATTATAATAAAAGTAATTTTGCAATGGAGCAAAACGTCAATTTTGGAGTTCCAGAGCTCCATTTCAAAGTGTTTTGCTAATTTTATGCATAAGTTATGATTTTAATAAGTTTTTTGTCTAATAGAATGGGGTTTAGCGTGTTAGCGGCTTAAAAAACTTTCTTCTGAGGCTCATTTTACAACAAGCCCATAGGAAATCTCTTTGTTAAAATTACTTAAATTTTATTTAAGTCAATTTAAGTATTTTTAGGAAAAAATCTGAGTAAGAGGAAACGTAAAAGTAAGTGAAACTTAACCCTTTGGTATTCATTCCACTGCAAATCCGCAGAAGGGATTCAACGCCACTGCTGTTCAATGTTTAACTTCGCCAATGATTGTCGAGAGCCACAGAGTTTAACACACTGCAGCACTGACGCAATATACCTTTTGCAGAGTTGCAGTGGTTTTTGGACGGTAAAAATCCCAAAGGGTTAAAAGTCGAGTAAAAATAATAAAAAAAATTCGTTACTGTGTTTAATTAAAAGTAAATGTAACTTTTTACAACAGTAGTATACACTTTACGTAAGCATTAGAAAATTAAAGCAAAATTATACTTAAAGATAACGCTGAAAATTTTTTTAAAAATTTTTCTCGCTCGCGGGTTTATTTTTTATTTCTTCCTGGCGGGGAGCGGTTACGCCCTTAATTTCAGCCTGGAAGACTTTAGCTTTAGTCCAACTAACCATTCTTATTTTTTTTTAAAAATGTTCCAAAAATAGAGCAAGAGTTAAAGCATTTCTATACGGGGAGTATGTTTTGATTAAAAAACCAAAACGTGTTAAAGGAGCTAAAATCAAAATTGGGTGCCCATTCAAAAATATTTATTACCATTTTTTAGATTAAAAACTTTTTTTAATTGTAAAAGGTAAAATAAATAAATTATTGCGAGTACAAGCGACTATGTTCGTTTTTTAGCTTGTTTAGTTTTTAGTTTTAGTCATTTTAATTAGCTAACCTATTTTTTAGCAAAAAAAATATAAAATCAATGTCACTTAAACTTTTGCAATGAAATTGAATTTGTGATTTTGCACTACATTTGTAATATCTCGATAGATTTATCAAAAACGTATGGCCCAAGAAAATTTCCAATTATACATTAAAGTTTTGAATAAAATTGTGCAAGAAAAAAGGAAATTTTTAACGCACGCGACTTTCTATGCATATACCACTGATGTCTTACGCAGAGATTTTTCTTGCTTTCAATACCCTTTTTTTGTGCAGTGCATTTCACGCAAATGTGGAAGAAAAGTTTCCATATGCACTGCAAAACACTAACACTGTGTTAAAAATTGCGTTAAAAATAAATTAAAAAAACAACAATACGCCTATGAATTAGAAAAAAAGCGGGTGTTCAGTATTAAAGCCGCACAAATCCGAATTTTCAGCAAATTTCTTGTTTTAGAATTAGGTTTTCAGCATTTTTGGGTTATATATGCTTATTTTTATTAAAAATACAAATATAAAAACCTTTCTCGACAACCTACAATGGGGATTACGCCACTTTGGAGGTCGTGGTTAATTTGGTTTATCAAAACCGCCATTGCCACCTTGGTGAGGTAATTGCCACACCACGTGTTGTGGCGTGATGGCTTGCCGCGCTGAGGGGGCTTAGGCCCATACCGTGTGGCATTGGGAGGTAATTACTCCTGAACTACTGGAAATATTCTGTTGAAAAATTTTTGGGCTATGGAGCAGGCGTAAGGTTTTCACAAAAAATTATCAAAATCGAAGACACAAAGTTTGACGCCGCACCACACCTTTAAGTAAGTTAGCAGTGAAAATTATTTAAGAAGAAAGAAACAATTTTTTTTTCAATTAAATTTATTTTATTACGCTTGTAACATTGTCTATGATGTTAATGTTATGATTAAAAAATTGTTTATTATGTTAACAACTACTTAATGAGCGCTGATAATTATTGGAAATATGCAGTAGTTAATTTTAAATGTCTAACTGATTTTTACAAGGAAAAGTGTGAGACTGTTGTGGAAATGATACATACTGAAAAAAATGAAAATGAATTTAAGGTGACTTTTTTTAGATCTAACGTGTAAATTAGACGTCACTATTAAAAATCTTAGATAAATAATACTCAAATTTTTAAAACTGATAAGAAAAAAAAGAAACCCACCTGTTTTAAAAAAATGATAAAATAAATTAAAATATGGTTTTCTAAAGCGAAATATTAAAATATTGACGTAATATTGCAGGATACATTGAAAACATATTCTAAGTCATTTTCATCAAATCCTGTCTCTACGCAAACGGAAAAACCAGAAAAGACATTGAAAGAAAAATCCACGACCGCTTCCTCAATTAAACACGCTTTGAAAACCCAAACAGACAGTATTGCCAAGGTAAAAACAAAGTTTAAAAGTTTATTGATTTCGCATAAAGCAGGATAGACAAGGCCGATGTTATTTAGCACTAACTGAGCAATCATGATTCAGACTATTATTTTGAAAGGATTAGGTCGTTGTGCAGCAGTTTTTTTAAAGCGTTTAGAACAAAAAATCCTGCCATGCTTGTTTACTTGTAACTTGTTACAACAAATCCTGCCATACTTGCCACACTTGGTAAAGCATTCACTACTTATGTGCGTCCTGTTGTGGAATATGAGACAACAGTATGGTCACAATAGCTTCAAAATGATATAATCACAATTAAACAAGTTCAAAACTGCATTACACGCAAATTATGTTCTGGTTGCGTATGAAAAACACAAACTATAAAATTCGTTTGACGGAGCTTGGTTCAGAAATCTTTCAATAAGAAATGATTTAAATATGACATAATACTCAATAAAATAGTTGATGTTCCACATTCAGAGTTTCTTGAGCTTAATGAAATGTTCACGAGAGTAATGGTCTTAATCTTAAAGTTCTGAAAATTTCATTTAGATTAGTGTTGTAAAAACTTACGTTTATTTTTACTTAAACTAATGAAAGTAACGGATTTTTGATAACAAATTAGAAAAATCATTTTTCCTTAGTAAAACATTACTCGGATTTCACGTCAGGATTTTAGGGCCTTCAAAATGTCATATAGTATTCGTGATCACGTGATATATGTTTTGCTCTGTGGGTATGATTGTGGGAGGAGCTGTGCAAATTACTTTTAGCCAATTAGCGCTTAGGAAGGATTGGATATACAATGGATGAAAAATCTCCATTTTTTCCCAAGCCCTAATTGGCTAAAAATGATTCTAAAGGGTTGTCATAACTCTGTGAATGTCTTTAACACTGAACATTTTTTTTTAAATGGGAGGTTTTGAACTATCGTGTTTGAAAAAACTAAACTCCGTCAATATCAATTCCCTATTAAATTTATAATACACATATTAATTTAATGTAACATCAACTGTTTTTGTGATTTTTTTATGAGTTCAGTTTATATTCGTATTTATTATTTGTAAATCATTATAACTTAATAAACATTCTAAAAATATTATTTAGGATGAGACCATAGAAAAAAATACAAAAAACTCAATCCTAAGTAATTTTATTTATAAGATATTCTATTAAATAGATAGTTTGAAATAACGGTTTTTCAGTGTAAGAAAAGGCTACAATACAACTAACGCCAATATGTAGGTAATAAATTGAGAAACAGGAAGTGTTTAGTACATTTTATGGTTTAAAATAATGCTGCTTTGTAGGTACGGCGCTAAAAAACATTAAAGTTACATTAAAGTTTTCAATAAAATTGTGCAAGAAAAAAGGAACATTTTTAACGCACGCGACTTTCTATGCATATACCACTGATGTCTTACCCAGAGATTTTTCTTGCTTTCAATACCCTTTTTTGTGTAGTCCATTTAACGCAAATGTGGAAGAAAAGTTTCCATATGCACTGCAAAACACTAACACTGTGTTAAAAATTTCGATAAAAATAAATTAAAAAAACAACAGTGCGCCTATGAAATAGAAAAAAATTGCGGGTGTTCAGTATTAAAGCCGCACAAATCCGAATTTTCAGCAAATTTTTTGTTTTAGAATTAGGTTTTCAGCATTTTTGGGTTATATATTCTTATTTTTATTAAAAATACAATTATAAAAACCTTCCTCGACAACCTACAATGGGGATTACGCCACTTTGTAGATTGTGGTTGATTTGGTTTACCAAAACCGCCATTGCCACCTTGGTGAGGTAATTGCCACATCACGTGTTGTGGCGTGATGGCTTGCCGCGCTGAGGGGGCTTAGGCCCATACCGTGTGGCGATTGCGGCCTAGCCCACAACCGGAGGGTATTCCTCCCACGGTATGGTGAATTCCAACCAAAAGTAGGTCTAGGGACTAGATGTGAGATAGGTTGTGTAAATTTTATGTATTCAGTAAATCATATACTAATCTTTATTTATTATAGGAAAGAACACAAGAAGGGAAAGATCAAGAGGATTTTTATTTAGGTCAAAGTAAATAGGCTTGCCTAGGTTTGAAGGTCTCTTTTCTGCCCACAGCCCATATATCAAGAGCGTCGCAGTAACGATGCGCAACCGCACTTTCAAGTACCTTTTATAGACATTTAATTTCCCTAGACAACCTACAACGAGGATTACGCCAAATAAGGTAAACTAACCTTTAGTTATTTTACACTATCCTATCATATCTCACCTCTATTTTTTGATCTTTTTATGCTATCTAACTATCATATTATTATTTAATTTACCTCAAGTTATAATTTTTTTTTTGTTTTTTTTTGGTTATTTCCTTTTCAATATTATTATTATATATTATTCTCATACAGAATGTAAAACTCACATCTGCTCCCTAAAATCCTCTGATAGAGGTGAGGACTTTGAATAACATTCTACATCATCAACAGTGCTGATATAGGGTATTAGGCGGCAATATGAAATATTCATCGGCGGCCCGCTTCAGCTATAAAAAAACTAAATTAGCAATTTTTTCTAAAAATAAAAGCTTAAAGATAATTTTTGGTGGAATTTCTATTTAAATACCTAGAACTTTTTCTGGTATTCATTAAATTTTGGACCGGGTTTATACGAACTGGGTCCGTAACTATTGGCAAGAAAACTCTGGACCGGGTAGTACACCTTTTAGACTGTGTCCAGTATTTAATATCGTTAATTTTTTGACACGTATTAATTGATTTTTTAAGCAAATTTTATTTGAAAACTTTTTCCAGATTAAATACAAAAGTTTATACTAATTTCTTGTTTAAAAATTCAAATTTGGTGTCTTTTGGGTTAAATAAAAATATTGAACTCGCTAAAAAATGTGGACTGACTCCGCAGGTTTTTACTGATAAATCATGCGGACCCAGTCCGAATAGACCCTACAAAAAACTTAGTACCAGTGTAGTTTCAGCAATAAATTTAAAAAGACTAAAATAAAAACAAGAAAGCAACTTAAATTTTTTTTTTAACACCACTAAATTTTAAAACAGTTTCAATAACACCTAAAAATAAAAGTAAGAATATAATAAAATCCAAACAAATGTCCAGTTGTACAATAAACTTTCATAGAAAAACTCACAGATGAGCGAATTTAATAGCAATTATTACCGATTTCTGCTATTTTTTTTTGTACGCGGCGATTTTGTTAACGTGTCAGAAAAAAGAGTTTGGTGTACAAAATATCGCTGTGCGAGAAAAGTACACAGAAAGTAGTTTGCGCCGAAAAGTAAAATGTGCATCATTTCTCTTTAAATTTAGTTAACAAATTTACTGTACACATAGCTGAATATTCTCTTGGGTTATATATTTTTGATATAAACATTGATATTATAATAACTCTAATATTTGGTATCAAATTATAATAGAAAGTAGCCGCTTTCTTTAATTGTATAATTTGTAACGAAAATTGTTATACCCATTGAGCAATCTTTCACGTACAGAAATGTCAAAAAACGAGATTTTTGGGGGGTCATTACTCCTGAACTACTGGAGATATTCTGCTGAAAAATTTTTGGGCTATGGAGCAGGGGTAAGGTTTTCACAAAAAATTATCAAAGTCAAAGACAAAAAGTTTGACGCCGCCCCACAGCTTTAAGTATGTTAGCAGTGAAAATTATTTAAGAAGAAAGAAAAAATTATTTTTTCAATTAAATTTATTTCATTACGCTTGTAATATTGTCTATGATGTTAATGTTATTGTTAAAAAATTGTTTATTATGTTAACAACTACTTAATGAGCGCTGATAATTATTGGAAATATGCAGTAGTTAATTTTAAATGTCTAACTGATTTTTACAAGGAAAAGTGTGAGACTATTGTGGAAATGATATATACTGAAAAAAATGATAAAATGAATTTAAGGTGACTTTTTTTAGATCTAACGTGTAAATTAGATGTCACTATTAAAAATCTTAGATAAATAATACTTAAATTTTTAAAACTGATAAGAAAAAAAAGAAACCCACCTGTTTTAAAAAAATGATAAAAGAGATTAAAATATGGTTTTCTAAAGCGAAATATTAAAATATTGACGTAATATTGCAGGATACATTGAAAACATATTCTAAGTCATTTTCATCAAAACCTGACTCTACGCAAACGGAAAAACCAGAAAAGACATTGAAAGAAAAATCCACGACCGCTTCATCAATAAAACACGCTTTGAAAACCCAAACAGACACTATTGCCAAGGTAAAAACAAAGTTTAAAAGTTTATTTATTTCGCATAAAGCAGGATAGACAAGGCCGATGTTATTTAGCACTAACTGAGCAATCATGATTCAGACTATTATTTTGAAAGGATTAGGTCGTTGTGCAGCAGTTTTTTTAAAGCGTTTAGAACAAAAAATCCTGCCATGATTGTTTACTTGTAACTTGTTACAACAAATCCTGCCATACTTGCCACACTTGGTAAAGCATTCACTACTTATGTGCGTCCTGTTGTGGAATATGAGACAACAATATGGTCACAATAGCTTCAAAATGATATAATCACAATTAAACGAGTTCAAAACTGCATTACACGCAAATTATGTTCTTGTTGCGTATGAAAAACAAAACTATAAAATTCGTTCGACCGAGCTTGGTTCAAAAATCTTTCAATAAGAAATGATTTAAATATGACATAATACTCAATAAAATAATTGATGTTCCACATTCAGAGTTTCTTGAGCTTAATGAAATGTTCACGAGAGTAATGGTCTTAATCTTAAAGTTCTGAAAATTTCATTTAGATTAGTGTTGTAAAAACTTACGTTTATTTTTACTTAAACTAATGAAAGTAACGGATTTTTGATAACAAATTAGAAAAATCATTTTTCCTTAGTAAAACATTACTCAGATTTCACGTCAGGATTTTAGGGCCTTCAAAATGTCATATAGTATTCGTGATCACGTCATATATGTTTTGCTCTGTGGGTATGATTGTGGGAGGAGCTGTGCAAATTACTTTTAGCCAATTAGCGCTTAGGAAGGATTGGATATACAATGGATGAAAAATATCCGCTTTTTCCCAAGCCCTAATTGGCTAAAAATGATTCTAAAGGGTCATCATAACTCTGTGAAGGTCTTTAACACTGAACATTTTTTTTTAAATGGGAGGTTTTGAACTATCGTGTTTGAAAAAACTAAACTCCGTCAATATCAATTCCCTATTAAATTTATAATACACATATTAATTTAATGTAACATCAACTGTTTTTGTGATTTTTTTATGAGTTCAGTTTATATTCGTATTTATTATTTGTAAATCATTATAACTTAATAAACATTGTAAAAATATTATTTAGGATGAGACCATAGAAAAAAATACAAAAAACTCAATCCTAAGTAATTTTATTTATAAGATATTCTATCAAATAGATAGTTTGAAATAACGGTTTTTCAGTGTAAGAAAAGGCTACAATGACAACCAACGCCAATATGTAGGTAATAAATTGAGAAACAGGAAGTGTTTAGTAAATTTTATGGTTTAAAATAATGCTGCTTTGTAGGTACGGCGCTAAAAAACATTAAAGTTACATTAAAGTTTTGAATAAAATTGTGCAAGAAAAAAGGAACATTTTTAACGCACGCGACTTTCTATGCATACCACTGATGTCTTACCCAGAGATTTTTCTTGCTTTAAATACCCTTTTTTGTGTAGTGCATTTAACGCAAAAGTGGAAGAAAAGTTTCCATATGCACTGCAAAACACTAACACTGTGTTAAAAATTTCGTTAAAAATAAATTAAAAAAACAACAGTGCGCCTATGAAATAGAAAAAAATTGCGGGTGTTCAGTATTAAAGCCGCACAAATCCGAATTTTCAGCAAATTTTTTGTTTTAGAATTAGGTTTTCAGCATTTTTGGGTTATATATGCTTATTTTTATTAAAAATACAATTATAAAAACCTTCCTCGACAACCTACAATGGGGATTACGCCACTTTGTAGGTTGTGGTTGATTTGGTTTACCAAAACCGCCATTGCCACCTTGGTGAGGTAATTGCCACATCACGTGTTGTGGCGTAATGGCTTGCCGCGTTAAGGGGGCTTAGACCCATACCGTGTGGCCATTGCGGCCTAGCCCACAACCGGAGGGTATTCCTCCCACGGTATGGTGAATTCCAACCAAAAGTAGGTCTAGGGACTAGATGTGAGATAGGTTGTGTATATTTTATGTATTCAGTAAATCATATACTAATCTTTATTTATTATAGGAAAGAACACAAGAAGGGAAATATCAAGAGGATTTTTATTTAGGTCAAAGTAAAAAGGCTTGCCTAGGTTTGAAGGTCTCTTTTCTGCCCACAGCCCATATATCAAGAGCGTCGCAGTAACGATGCGCAACCGCACTTTCAAGTACCTTTTATAGACATTTAATTTCCCCTAGACAACCTACAACGTGGATTACGCCAAATAAGGTAAACTAACCTTTAGTTATTTTACACTATCCTATCAAATCTCACCTCTATTTTTTGATCTTTTTATGCTATCTAACTATCATATTATTATTTAATTTACCTTAAGTTATAATTTTGTTTTTGTTTTTTTTTGGTTATTTCCTTTTCAATATTATTATTATATATTATTCTCATACAGAATGTAAAACTCACATCTGCTCCCTAAAATCCTCTGATAGAGGTGAGGCCTTTGAATAACATGCTACATCATCAACAGTGCTGATATAGGGTATTAGGCGTCAATATATGAAATATTCATCTCCGACCCGCTTCAGCTATAAAAAAAACTAAATTAGCAATTTTTTCTAAAAATAAAAGCTTAAAGATAATTTTTGCTGGAATTTCTATTTAAATACCTAGAACTTTTTCTGGTATTCATTAAATTTTGGACCGGGTTTATACGAACTGGGCCCGTAACTATTGGCAAGAAAACTCTCGACTAGTGTTGTAAAAAGTATTGAATTTGGATTATTTTAAGTAAAAGTAAAAGTAATTCGAAAAGTTTAGTAGATTAGAAAAATTAGAAAAAAAAAGTAGCCGCTTTCTTTAATTGTATAAATTGTAACGAAAATTGTTATACCCATTGAGCAATCTTTCACGTACAGAAATGTCAAAAAACGAGATTTTTGGGGGGTCATTACTCCTGAACTACTGGAGATATTCTGCTGAAAAATTTTTTGGCTATGAAGCAGGGGTAAAGTTTTCACAAAAATTATCAAAGTCAAAGACAAAAAGTTTGACGCCGCCCCACAGCTTTAAGTATGTTAGCAGTGAAAATTATTTAAGAAGAAAGAAAAAATTATTTTTTCAATTAAATTTATTTCATTACGCTTGTAACATTGTCTATGATGTTAATGTTATTGTTAAAAAATTGTTTATTATGTTAACAACTACTTAATGAGCGCTGATAATTATTGGAAATATGCAGTAATTAATATTAAATGTCTAACTGATTTTTACAAGCACAAGAGTGAGACTGTTGTGGAAATGATACATACTGAAAAAAAATGAAAATGAATTTAAGGTGACTTTTTTTTAGATCTACCGTGTAATTAGACGTCACTATTGAAAATCTTAGATAAATAATACTTAAATTTTTAAAACTGATAAGAAAAAAAAACAATCCCACTTGTTTTTAAAAAAAATAAAATAAATTAAAATATGGTTTTCTAAAGCGAAATATTAAAATATTGACGTAATATTGCAGGATACATCGAAAACATATTCTAAGCCATTTTCATCAAAACCTGACTTTACGCAAACGGAAAAACCGGAAAAGACATTGAAAGAAAAACCCACGACCGCTTTATCAATAAAACACGCTTCGAAAACCCAAACAGATACTATTGCCAAGGTAAAAACAAAGTTTAAAAGTTTATTTATTTCACATAAAGCAGTATAGGCAAGGTTGATGTTATTTAGCACTAACTGAGCAATCATGTTCAGACTATTATTTTGAAAGGATTAGGTCGTTGTGCATCAGTTTTTTTAGAGCGTTTAGAACAAAAATTCCTGCCATGCTTGTTTACTTGTAACTTGTTACAACAAATCCTGCCATACTTGCCACACTTCGTAAAGCATTCACTACTTGTTTGCGTCCTGTTGTGGATTATGAGACAACAGTGTGGTCACAATAGCTTCAAAAAGATATAATCACAATTAAACGAGCTCAAAACTGCTTTACACGCAAATTATGTTCTTGTTGCAGTATGAAAAACACAAACTATAAAAATCGTTTGACCGAGCTTGGTTCAGCAATCTTTCAATTTCGAATAAGAAATGATTTAAATATGACATAATACTCAATAATTTAGTTGACGTTCCACATTCAAAGTTTCTTGAGCTTAATGAAATGTTCACGAGAGTAATGGTCTTAATCTTAAAGTTCCGAAAATTTCATTTAGATTAGTGTTGTAAAAACTTACGTTTATTTTTACTTAAACTAATGAAAGTAACGGATTTTGGATAACAAATTAGAAAAATAATTTTTCCTTAGTAAAACATTACTTAGATTTCACGTCAGGATTTTAGGGCCTTCAAAATGTCATATAGTATTCGTGATCACGTCATATATGTTTTGCTCTGTGGGTATGATTGTGGGAGGAGCTGTGCAAATTACTTTTAACCAATTAGCACTTAGGAAGGATTGGATCTACAATGGATGAAAAATTTCCATTTTTCCCAAGCCCTAATTGGCTAAAAATGATTCTAAATGGTCATTACTCTGTGAAGGTTTTTAACACTGAACAATTTCTTTTTAAATGGGAGGGTTTTAACTATCGTGTTTGAAAAAACTAAACTCAGTCAATATCAATTCCCTGCACTTTTAAGTACCTTTTATAGACATTTAATTTCCCCTAGACAACCTACAACGGGGATTACGCCAAATAAGGTAAACTGACATTTAGTTATTTAACACTATCCTATCATATCTTACCTTTATTTTTTGATCTTTATCTTACCTTTATTTTTTGATCTTTTTATGCTATCTAACTATCATATTATTATTTAATTTACCTTAAGTTATAATTTTGTTTTTTTGGTTATTTTCTTTTCAATATTATTATTATATATTATTCTCATACAGAATGTAAAACTCACATCTGCTCCCTAAAATCCTCTGATAGAGGTGGGGCCTTTGACTAACATTCTACATCATCAACAGTGCTGATATAGGGTATTAGGCGGCAATATATGAAATATTCATCTCCGACCCGCTTCAGCTATAAAAAAAACTAAATTAGCAATTTTTTCTAAAAATAAAAGCTTAAAGATAATTTTTGCTGGAATTTCTATTTAAATACCTAGAACTTTTTCTGGTATTCATTAAATTTTGGACCGGGTTTATACGAAATGGGCCCGTAACTATTGGCAAGAAAACTCTGGACTAGTGTTGTAAAAAGTATTGAATTTGGATTATTTTAAGTAAAAGTAAAAGTAATTCGAAAAATTTTAATTTAAGTAAGGTAAGAGTAAAAGTAATTTGTGATTTTTTAATTTAAGTAAAGTAAAAGTAAAAGTAATTGTCAAAATTGTATTTAAGTAAAGTAAAAGTAAAAGTAAGACCAATTTTTTTAAGTAAAAGTAAGAGTAAAAGTATAATAAAAGTAATTTTGAAACGAAGAAAAACACCGGTTATTGGAGCTCCATAGCTGCGTTCTAAAGATTTTTGCTTATTTTATGTATAAATTGTCATTTAATAACATTTTTAGTCAAAATAAATGGTTTTAGCGTATTAGCGGCTTAAAAAATTATCTTCAGCCATTCACTTTACAACAAGCTCATACGGAATCTACCCATTAAAGTTACTTAAATTTTACTTAAATTAATTTAAGTATTTGCCGTGGAAAATCCGAGTAAGAGTAAAAGTAAAAGTATTTGAAATTTCAAAAGTCGAGTAAGAGTAAAAGTAAAAGTAATTGAAATTTCAAAAGTCGAGTAAAAGTAAAAGTAAAAGTAATCCAAAATCCAATACTTTTATTACTTTAAGTAAAAGTAAAAGTAACTTTTTACAACACTACTCTGGACCGGGTAGTACACTTTTTAGACTGTGTCCAGTATTTAATATCGTTAATTTTTTGACACGTATTAATTGATTTTTTAAGCAAATTTTATTTGAAAACTTTTTCCAGATTAAATACAAACAGTTTATACTAATTTCTTGTTTAAAAATTCAAATTTGGTGTCTTTTGGGTTAAATAAAAATATTGAACTCGCTAAAAAAATGTGGACTGACTCCGCAGGGTTTTCCTGCTAAAGCAAGCGGACCCAGTCCGAATAGACCCTACAGAAAACTTAGTACCAGTGTAGTTTCAGCAATAAATTTAAAAAGGCTAAAATAAAAAACAAGAAATCAACTTAAATTTTTTATTTAAAAATTTTTTTTTAACATCACTAAATTTTAAAACAGTTTCAATAACACCTAAAAATAAAAGTAAGAATATAATAAAATCCAAACAAATGTCCAGTTGTACAATAAACTTTCATAGAAAAACTCACAGATGAGCGAATTTAATAGCAATTATTACCGATTTCTGCTAATTTTTTTGTACGCGGCGATTTTGTTAACGTGTCAGAAAAAAAGAGTTTGTTGTACAAAATATCGCTGTGCGAGAAAATTTTTATTGAGTACACAGAAAGTAGTTTGCGCCGAAAAGTAAAATGTGCATCATTTCGCTTTAAATTTAGTTAACAAATTTACTGTACACATAGCTGAATATTCTCTTGGGTTATATATTTTTGATATAAACATTGATATTATAATAACTCTAATATTTATTGTATTCGTCTCATAAATTGACTTCTATTGCCAAACCCTAATTTTGTAAATACAATCTACAAAATAGTTTTTAATGCTCAAAAAGTCTTCAAAATTTTAGAATAACGACTCATGGTTAAAATAAGGAATCCTATTAAAATAGAGTTTTAAAAATTTTAAAACATAAATAATAAATATTCTCCTATTGAAGCGATTACATTAGCTCTAAATAAAATTTTATATATTTATCACTGTCTAAAATTGTAAGAAATGCTTTAAAATTTGTATTCTTAGGGGTTCTTACTCCGGTATGCCCGGGTTGATTTGACAGCTAAATTGCAGGGCCGGGGGCGACTGGGCCGGGCCGGGGTAGAGAAAATTGCGTTTGCCGGGGAAGGGCCGGGGTAGAAAAAAGTGCCGGGGCAAGCCGGGGCCGAATCGATCCCTATACCTACGCCTTTGTTTTTATGTTTATTATTAGGGTATAAATTTTATATTTTGCTGGTTGTTTGTTGATTTTCCTGTGGCCTGCTTTCTTAGTAATGTTCTTTTAATCCCCTTCTTCAAAACTATTTTAAAACTATGCTAATTTTTTATCTTACTATGTGTATCTTAGTGGTTTTTTATAACAACTTTTTTTAATTTTAGTGGTATTTATAATACTTTTTTTGGTTTTTCCTTGTGGTAAACCCAATTATAATAATACTAAAGCTTATTTTTACATATATTTACACAAACATTACTATATACGAAGTGGTTGTCACCTCAGTGACTTGTTGTACAAACTTAACAAAACTAAAGGGACCTAATACCCAAACTAAAGAAACTAATAAAACTTCGATTTTTTTGATTTTTTTTTTGTACCCTTTCTGGTACAGTAAAAAACGTCTATTCAGAGCTAGTATATAGCTGTGACTTTAGATTTTATGTGCCATTAAAATACGGCAATAATTTTAAAAGCCACAAATTAAAATGTCAGACGTTCAAAAAATTGTTATTTTACAAGTTTAGTGTTACACTGTTGTGTTTCCTCGGCCCTTAAAACAATGGATCGGAATGCAAAAAATTAATAAAAAATAAAATTAATAAAAAAAATAATATAATATATTGAAAAAATAAATAAAAAGCATAACACAAATAATTCCAAAACTTATTGTAACAAAAAAAATGAACTGGAATCGACCACTACTAAAAAATTGGAATTTCAAGAAATGACGATAACACAGATTAGCAATAACTAAAAGTCTGTTGCAGCAAACAAAGATAAAGCTGCAACCAGAGATTTAGCTTATATCCAAATACTGTGCGAGAAATTCACAAGCGATCTTCGATATTCCACTTTGATATGCCAATAAAAACATCCATTTATGTAATACAAGACATTTTTAGCAAAATATAAGCATATTTTATGAAAATAGTACATTATAAATCAATAACCGTAATGTTTTAATACAATTATTCGGATTTAAATTTTTTTTCAGTGTCTAAAACAACTCAAAGTCATATGTGAAGATGCCGTCATTTTTTTCAAAAACAGTGTTGCGAAAACAAATTTGGCGTTATGGAAAATTTACGCAACATCCTAAATGAAAGGCAAAATCTAAAGCTTTCAAAACATTTTTGTTAAAAAAATTTGGGTATAAATTTTCCTAGCATCCCTGTTTATTAAACTAATTTTTAGAAGAATTTCCATTCTAAGAGCCTGAATCTTAACGCAAAACGTGGTCTTTACTCATTAGGGTAACTGACTTAATTTCGGCCACCTTTTTTTATTTTTTTGAATAAGTTTTTTCTGGCTTTTTTAATCAAGTCAAAATTTGGCCTAAAAATCAAACAAACTATTTTTTTCCGGCAAAATAAATTTCCCTCCCCAAAAACAGTAAACTTTTAAAATGGCCCCAGTAAAGCGCGCCCCCTTATTTCCCCCCCCCACAAAAAACCCCCCAAACAAAAAAAAAAAATATTGCCCTCCCCTTTTTTTTTTTTTTTATTTTTTCCCTTCTAATAATAAATTAAAACTAAAAAAAATTTATTTTTTTTTTTTTTTTTTTTTTTTTTTTTTTAAAAAAAACAAAAAAAAAAAAACAAAAAAAAAATTTTATAAAAAATAATAAAAATATTTAAAAAATAAAACGGCGGTTCTTTCACCTAAATTTTAGGTGGCGAAATAAGGAATCTTAAAAGCGAGTTAGTTAAACCATTGAAAAGATTTTGAAGAAAAATCAAAAAGAAAATAAAACTTTGAGCTTAAAAGAAGTTATTTTAAAGTTATAAAATGCTTCGTTTAAATTTGATGCAGTTTAAACACAAAGAAAAATAGGAAAATCAAAAAAATTCACTTTTTGTATAAAAATGTTGATAATGTAGAAAAGAAAAAAAAAATTTTGCAAAAACACTTTATTCAACATTAATAGTTACTTTTGTGTATTCTTTTTTTTTTAAAAAAAGCATTTTCTAACACCTAACGGCAAAAGCGCGAAATTAAGTCAGTTACCCTAAATCAAATGATTTTAAAATGATTGTTTGTTTTTTCATAAACTTTTTTTATTAATTTAAAATAAAACAGCCGCTTTCACGAAACCGGCGTGGCCAGTCCCGGCATCCCCGTGCTCTACGCGTCGGCGCCCCGTGTCTGTGCTCAGCGCGAATTTTGTGCCTATCGCACATTGAAGCACAAGATTATAAAACTCGCGATTATAGTGACCCGAGGATATTTCGACATACAATCATGAGTTTTTAATTAATACTAATTGTGCATAAAAAGTGCATTAAATTAGAATTAGAGATTCCACGGCCGGGATGGGCATTCAAAACCTTTAATAATTTTTCTCAATAAAAAATTAAGGGAAATAGGATCCTCACAATAAAACTAATATTATATTATGGTTACTCAAAAAGGAAATCAACTGATTTTTATTAAATGCGTCTTTGCATTTAAACGCGCTGGCCAAATTCTTTGGTTTTTTTGTGCGACTTGTATTTTATAAGGACAAACAAGCATTTTGTATGCGTTTCTTTTTTCCTAACACGTCTTTGCATTCATTCATGCCATAATCATAAGGCAGTGGAAATTTGCGCTTCATAACCGTTTTCATAATAAACAGACACACACACACACACACACACACACACACACACACACACACACACACACACACACACACACACACACACACACACACACACACACACACACACACACACACACACACACACACACACACACACACACACACACACACACACACACACACACACACACACACACACACACACACACACACACACACACACACACACACAGACACACACACACTACTCCTTTAGCGATCAAAATAAAAAAAGAGCCAAGCGTTAACATAATGCCTTGAACAGTTTTATCACATAAAGTTTTTTAGGAAAACAAATCAAATGGGCAATAAAATTTAACAAAAACCAAAACTTAAACTTTGGCTATAGAAGGTGCCTTTCTACAAAATATTTCTAAAATCTTTTAAAACCATTGTGTTGCAAGTTATGACGATGTTTGGACCCTTCTTCCCATTACTTAAGTTTCAAACCCTTCCCCATTCCGCTTCATCAGTGGTTCCTCCTTCCCTTTTGTTGATGTCATCACCAGCTCAAAAATGATAGAGAATATCACAAAATATTGGAATTTTGACATATTTTTAAAAAACTTTTGTAGTTTTTTAGCTAAATTTTGCAAATTTTACAACAATTTAGACCTTTTTTCTGACATTTCATGTTTTTTGTTGCTCTTTTCATTTGTTTAAATATTTTGGTATCCTTGAGTTAAAAAAATTATTTTCATGCTCTTCAATTGAAACTTGAAACAACTTAAAACAGTTAAAATTATAATTAACCTTTTGGAATTCATTCCGCTGCAAATCCACAGAAGGGATTCCTGCCATCCGCGCCCGGATGCTCATCGTCGCGGCGTGAAGTTTAACACAGGTAAGCACTGACGCGGAAGCACTCCTGGAGATTTGCAGCGCTTTTTGAACAAAAAAATCCCAAATTGCTAATTATAAAACTACCAAAAAGAAAATTTAAACTTCTATCTGCTTTTACTGACTTTTTTGGGTAAAAGATTGATTCATTACCAATCAATTGACATTGAAATCAAAAGTAAATTCAAAATAACGTCTTAAAAAATCAAAATTGATTCTCAATCGTCAATTTCTTAGTACAATAATACAAAACTTTCAAGTTTTTCATAACTTTAATATAATAAACAGCTCAACAAGTTAAATTAAATTTAAAAATATTTTACCTAACCGTTTTTCCACTAAAAAAATAAATGAAATAGATAAAATAAACATGAATTTAATAAAAACAAATTTTATTGCCCTTTTTTAAATTAAAAATATTCCATATTGACGATGAGCAACTGCCAAAACACCTAGAAAATGCGAAAAAAAGAGCTCCACACGTTAAGGATGCCGAGATAAACAAAATGGCCGCCAGTTAAAAGGACGTTTGCGCATGAGCAAAATGTTTATAACAAAAAATTTGTCATCTTATCAAAAATTATTAACACCTACTAATTTCTTCGTAAATTACTAACTGCTAAAAAAATTAGTTACGTTTTTTTACAAACTGTTTTAAGAGAGCACCGATAGTATTTATTTAGTCACCAACACCATTATAATAAAAAAATTACTTTGCCAGGGTATATTTTTTGTACACATTATAGTCAATTTTTTTATCTCACATAAAAAATAATTATCAGTAGGAGTCGTTTACTTTGCATGGACATGGGTTCATCACAGCTGAATGGTCGTTTAGTATGATGATTAGTATATACGTTCAGTATTTTTTTTGTTTTTTTTTTGGTTTAGCGGTTTTCTAACCAATTAATTATGGAGATTCGACGCTTTAGAACACTTTCTTTAAGAACACACTTTCTGGACGGTAAAATTTGTGAATTTGGTAAACTTTTTAAGTATAATACACTTGTTTTTCCCTGTTTTTAAATGAAAGAGAAATTTATGCTACTAAATTTTTAGGCTTATTGGTTTTTCGCAAATTGATCCTGTAACACCATAAAACTTTATTTAGCCTTTAAATTAAAGTGGGTTACTTGAAAAAATAAATAAAAAATAAACATGAAGTGTGAAAAAGCCCATAACAACATTTTTTTGATTTTTCGGTTTTTGGGTTTATAATTTGTATGATCTTTTTTTCAATGAACAATATTGAATTTAGTGAATTTCGTTCTATAATTTTTGGTCAAAAACAAATCCTTCCGCGGTAAGATCACGTTTCAAAGGCAAACTTAGGGACTTGATTTAAGATTTAGGAACAGTGGGTATAAAACTCACATTATCATATGAATCCTTCATGGAGATGGAGCTTTCAACCAAAATTCTCTCCCAGCAAGAAATGTTGATATAGCTTTTTGGGTGGTCAAATGGGTTTAGGCATTCATAGCCGGCCAAATGAGGCTATAAAAACTTAATTTTTTTAGTGTTACTTAGAAATAAATTTATTCATTTTTTTAAAAATTATTCATATATTGAATCATAATAAAATAAAATGATTTTAAGAGAACCTGTGCATTAATTAATTTCAACAAAATATTGATTACAAAATCTAAAGCTAAAATTTTTCATGCTGAATTTAAAGGCTGTTCTTCGTCAAGAAGAAATGAAAAATGAAAACGCAACCAGGAAAAATAAAAAAAATCGTCAATTGTAATGTAATCAATTGTTTTTGAGTTACGTCATATGATTCCTAACTTAAAACAATTAATTTCTCTACATAAATTATTAATCTTTAAAAAACTATTATTTATCTATTATTACTATTTAATTTCAATTGAGAATCTGCTCTTGCTGTTCAATAATGTTATTTGTAAACAATTCGTAACTGTTCCTGCTAATTTGAGCAAGAAATTGAATTTGTGTTTAAATTAATTTGGCTTGACATTTTTTTCATTTTTGTCGTTCATATTTTAACTGTATAAGATTAACTGTAATGAGTCTTCATCTCCTTATACTGAAAAAGTCTGTTTTTTGGGAAGCATGTGAACGTAGCCTACATTTAAAATGTACTGCCTTTAAATTCGATTTTGTACGGCTGACGCCTCTTTTTCTCCAAGATTAAATTCCGCGTAAAAGTTTAAAATTTCTCGATTTTTGAGGTTATTTTTTACAAATTTTGGTATGGAAGGTTCTCGTCAATAAATACCCAAGTTTCTGCAAAACTACAACACAACCGTTTTAAAAATGACTATCGCTTGTTACCGAGATTTATAATTTTGGCAAATTTTGGAATCTTACTAATCCTCATTTATTGTGAAGCCTCATTTGTATAAAACAGCGAACACTTAGTTTCTACCCTATCGTTTTCTGGGCTGTACACTATTTTGTAGCCAGAAATCTGTTTTTCTGTACAATGAACTCGTTACTCACTCGCCTTTCACCTAAAAAACAGTGTACAGACGCTATGGATTCGCTTTGCGCCTCTTGCAACGGACAAATAGGCAAGGAAAATGAGGCGAATTGTCGGTTTTGCAATTCTCAAATTCATGCAAAATGTATCGGTTTGACAACTCTCCAGATCGAAAAGCTTAAAACTCCAATCATTTGTCCGAAATGCGAGTTTAAGTTTCTTGAGCTGCGGAAACTTCACAGCCCTGACAGCGTGTTAGCGTCTATTTCTAGCAAAATAGACCGAATCGTAAGCATTTTGCCAACTGACGATAATATTTTGGACGATAATACTGACGGAACTACTTTGGAGGACTGTGACCAGGACGAAAACGACAGTTCTACCTTGGAAAGTTCAAATCCGTGGACCACTGTTGTTGCAAAGAAGAATCGCCGATTGGGATGCAAACGTCAGGTGTCTCAGTCTTTTGTAGATAAATTTTCTGAATCGGTCGTTACCAAAATGAAGGAGTCTGATGATGCTTTGGAAAACTCCAAGTTTGTCGTTGTTTCGGGTTTTCCAGAAGGCCGAGAAGATCACCTGACCACTATGATCAGGACAGTTGTGCCGCCTAATATCAATCCTCCAAAGATATTAGAGTATTTCCGCATTGGCCGCGATTTTGTCAATAAATCAAAGCCACGCCTTCTGAAGATCCGATTCGCCAGAACTTCTGAACGGAATTTGATTCTCCAAAACAGCCAAAATCTGCGTGGTCACAATATGTTTCGTCATGTTTACCTACGTGCGTCCTACACGGAAAAACAGCGGCAGTTTATTCACTCGTTAGCTCGACGCAGAGACGAGTTGAACAAGAATGAAGGTCGAAATCTGTACATGATAGACCGCAAAAACCGAGATCCTCTGCATTGGTCCCTGTGCAACAAAAATACTGCTAGAAAAAGCCATTCTGACAACAAGCCATTCGTCCAGCCAGCTAAATCTCCATCTACTTCAAATGATACGGCTAATTCTCTTGATGCCCCAAAATAGTTTTGGCGGGTAAAGGTTTTAAAAATATTTTTCATGACAGTAATAATTTATTTGACAATACCCTAAGCTGTAAACTTGTAAACGCTCGCTCTATCATTAACAAAATTGATAATTTTCACTTTTTACTAGAAAAAAATGAGCATGATATTGTTTTCGTTAATGAAACTTTTCTTTCTCCTGAAATTCCCAACTCATTTTTGGTTCCAAAAACAAATTACACAGTTTTTCGTTGTGACCGCAACAGAAATGGCGGTGGCGTCGCAGTTTTTATTAAAAATAATTTAAAGTGTATTCAAATTAAAACAACTGACCTTTATAATGATATTGAACATATATGTATCGAAATATTTGTGCAAAATTCATGTCGTTGTCGATTTTTAGCTTTATACTTCCCACCATGTAATACCTTGTGTATAGAAAAAACTTCCAAATTATGTTCATTAATTGATTTTGTCACAAGTTCAAAAAATCCATGTTTTCTGATTGGCGATCTAAATTTCCCCCGAATTTCATGGGAAATTCCAAAAAACTTTGGCAACAAATGTTCTGAAATTTTTTTAGAAACTTGTTTACAAAATAATTATACACAAATGGTTAAAGAACCAACCCGAGGAAATAATTGTTTGGATTTAGTTTTGTGCACAATTCCATCCATTATACGATCAGTAAACGTTGCGGAACCATTAACTACGTCTTGCGATCATGAAACAGTAAATTTTGAAATAAATTGTTGTATAAATACAAAAATTAACAATAATTTTTTCTTTAACTTTAAAAAATCAAATTTTAAAGATATAAATTTATACTTGTCAAAAATAAACTGGATAAGTCTTGCTAATGCTTGCAAGTTTCAGGATGGTTCTGCTGACGTAAAAGCTTTTTGTAACAAAATATATGAAGTTTTAAACCTTTGCATTGACTTGTTTGTTCCTAAGTTTAAACAAAAAATACTAAAGCCTAAATATCCAAAAAAATACGTAAGCTAGCTAATAAAAAGTTAAGATTTCATAGATTAAAAAAGAAAAATCCAGAACTACAACAAGCTTATAAAGAAAGCTGCTTACTCTATGATACAGAAGTAAAAACCGCTCAGAAGGAATTAAATATTTTAAATTCAAGAAACATTAAGAATTTTTATAACTATGTTAACTCT
>JASAMX010029348.1:0-40408 GCA_030248175.1 Microlaimidae sp. YZB2_3
ATGCGCGTACTTCGTTCAGTTACGTATTGTTTAGAAGTCAAAATGCTGCTTTACGTTCAATGATAAATTCAATGACATTGGACTCTATGAAATTGTGATTTATAATACCTAATTTGCTGATTATTAAACTCAATACAGTTAGTTATTAACTTGTTATATATTTTGTTTTAGGCGTTTTTTAACAAAAACATTGACGAGAATTGAATACTAATTTTATACGTATAGGAAATTAATTTTTTGGTATATTTCTTAAACCGAAACAAAAAAAACAAAGTTACATTGCAAAAATAAAGCCCTGAAAACCTTAAATTTTTTATTTTTAATAAAGCACCGTTTTTGTAATTATTAAAGCAATTTTATTAATTTGTTTTATCAGCCATCTCATGAAAGATATTATTCTTGTTAGCTGTGAAATATATTTTTGTTGTGAAACATAAAATAATTTTTCTTGCTGTTTTAGTATTAAAAATTTTCTAATATTGCGTGTTGGTTTTTAAAATTTAGGCTTTCAGAGAAAAATTTGGCTTTTTCGTAGGGTTTTAAAAATCATTTTTTGATCTAGAAAATTTATAACATGTCCTAAAAAATCCTAAAAACTTGCACAATTGCACAACTAAAATTAAGGAGCAAAATCAATATACAACAGAGTTTCCAAATGAGTCAATTCATGTTTGCATGTGCTACATCAATATTTTAATCTAAGACGCTTGAGTAACAAAAAAAAGTGATTAGAAAAAACAATAGGGGTTTTCTGTTAAACTTATGCAAACTGATCAGTCAAACGGCTTGTTTCTAGAATGGATGAATCCCCGTAAGAAATATTTTGCATACTGTTTAGTTGGAAAGTACGTTCGCAACTGTGAAAGGACCTTTATTCTTTGTTGGCGCAAAAACTATTCAACGAATATCATATGGAGCGACCAATCTGCTATCAATTACATGAATTAAAAGCTGCTATCAATCATGCTAATGCAAATTATTTTGTACGCGGGATTCATCCATTAACTCTAACTTTAACAGATATAGTTAATCATCTTACATATATATACCTTTACTGTAGTTTGTCTGGTAGTCGTTATGTTTTTTTGTTTATACTTATCGGATTGGCAAAATCGCAATATTGAAAAACTGGACGGCCGAACAGAAAGGTTAAGCTCTCGACTAAAATATTTTGTGTGCTAAAACATATTTTTAAATACATAAAAAACATTTCAAAAAAAGTATGGATTAAAAATTTTATGCAAAACTAAAACAAAACATTAAATTCCGCGTACATAATATGATATAAGTTTTTCTTAAAAGCTTTACCTATTAGTGTATACCATTCTAAAGCCGAAGTTTGGTCGACTACAATGTAGGAACTGTCCAGGGCTTTTGACACTTTCCAGAACTATTTGATCATCGGAATGAACCTCAAAAATAGAATAAAATAATTATTTAATTTAATATTATTTAATAATTACATTTCTTTAAACAGTGTCAACGTCGAAAACAAAAGTGCCCAGCGGAAAAAAGTCACATATATTTTTAGCTTTTTTCCTTAGTTAAAACAGTGAAACAGTGTTAAACAACGTCTTAGAATTGCCGCAACGCAAAAACAGCAAATAGCATCTGTGAAAAAATTTAGTACTTCTCAAATATATGTATATAAAGAAAAAAATTTAATATCATAATTTTCAATTTAAAAAAAGATGCTTTTTGAAATAACATATCAAAAAATTGATAATTTTTTTAAAATTAAAAAACAATGTTAATAGTTAAATTAACAAACACAAAAACTATATGCACTGATAACAGTTTTACACGCTTATATATCACAAAAGAACACGCATAATTTGACTCGTTTGCTGGCTATAAACATGGACGGACACTTATAAAATAATAGATTGAAAACCTACGTAATCCCCTTCGGCTTTAACTTTGTAACGTGGCATAATTTTCAGCAACGCAGATTTAGCATTTTCTGGTTTTAGTTCAACCTAAAAATACAGTAAGAAGTTTTTAAAAAAAAAATTACATACATACAAAGTTTTTAAAACACTTATAGCCCATATAAAAATGATGCGGACTGGCGACAAAACTCGAACTTTAAAAGGTTATATCTCTATAACGGAGTGTAGAAGACGTACGGGACATACATCGAAGAATAGCTCAGACTCTTGGCTATCTTTTGAAAAGTTTAGAAAAAAAATTGTTTAATATGATGCCATCAATCCGGCTAATGTGGTGAAAAAACCTGGTCCCAAAAAAAACAAAACTTTAATTAGTCGGAGATAAGAAACACCGCTTGGTATGCTGTTAGAACATACCTTTTCGAGTGTTTTCTAAAAATCTGAGCGAAATCGGCTAGATGAAAATTTTTTGATGATGCGTTGAATGCGCGCGGTTTTCCGAATTTTTTGCCAAATTAATACACTGCAAAAAATAGCTTTTGTTTTGCTTCCTGATCGACGCGTGTATGATTCTGATCATATGATTATTACTAAATGTCCGCCGTTTTTTATCCTTTACTTTTGACCTAAAAATTTTTTTTCGGGAGTGACCCCGACAAAAAACTGAAAATTTATTTTAAAATATTTTTCAAAACCATTAAAAATGTAAAAATTATCACATATGACAAATTTTGATATATCGTTTGTGTAAAAAAAACCTAATATTATGCTTACGATTAAGGCTGATTCATACTTATGTAAACTTATGCAAACACAGCGTATAAACGTATGTAAAAACGTCCTTTGGACAAAGTCCAAAGGACGTTTTTACATAAGTATGAACCAGCCTTTAGTTGTCAAAAATGACAAATTTAAAATTTGGAAACATTTCAAGCCCGTATTGTTGCAGCATCAACCATTTAAATTAAAAAATTTTTCAAAAAAATAAGCCTTTAAAGTTCTTTTTTAAAATTTCTAGGTTATTTTGAAAGAAAATCTTACTACAAAATTACCAAATATTGTAGCTAAAAAAATGCTATTTTTTAAGCGTTTTTTTTTCTCCAAACATGTTTCCCCGTTTATATGTCTCTCATCTTTTACCAATATCTAAATGTAATTTTTTTTTAATTGCTTTTTTGTGTAAAAACGTTTGAATCCTCGATTTGGTTGAATTGCGTCATTTTAATTGTGGAAGAGCCAATAAAAATCATCAATTATGACGTATGACAAAAATTTCGATGACGTTCGGAAGTATTTTCGGATATTTACCGAAAAATTTTTTTGCGTTTTCATGGGTTGTTTGAACCACTTTCTTAATATTTTAAATCAAACTTAATTAAAAAAAATGTAGAACTAATCTGCCCCAAAGTTTATTATTTTTGCAAAACTTGCTACTTCCAGAATATGGGCTTTGAATGCCTTCAAATTTTAAATTCGTCATTTATGACACCTAATTATTAGTTCAATATTAGTTTTTTTACACAAACGATATATCAAAATTTAAATTGTCATATGTAATAAATTTTACATTTTTTATGGTTTTGAAAAAAAATCTGAAAAAATATTTCGGGCATTTGTGTTTAGCCCCCCTAGCCCACGGGGAGTCACCCCACCCCCCAAAAAAAATAAATTTTTTTAGGTCAAAAGTAAAGAATAAGAAACGGCGGAGATTTAATATATAACAATATAATCAAAATTGTACACACGTTTAGCAGGAAGCAAAACAAAAGCTAATTTTTTGCAGTGTATTAATTTGGCAAAAAATCGCGAAAACCGCGCGCATTTAACGCATCATAAAAAGTTAGTTAAGTTAATATTAGGTTCTTATCTCGTACTAATAAAAAAGTTTTTTTTTTGGGTCAGGTTTTTTCACCGCATTGGCCGTAGTGATGACGTCAAAGAAAAACATTTTTTTACCTTTTCAAAAGATAGCCAAGAGTCTGAGCTATGCTCCGATATATGTACTGTATACATTCTACATCCCGTTATGGAGATATAACTTTTCAAAGTTCGAGTTTTGTCGCCAGTCCGCATCATTTTTGTATAGACTATAGTTTACAAAAAACTGTTGAAAACCCCTTGTTTATAAAAAAAATTAATAATATAATATATGCCATTGATTTTTAATTATTTATCAAATTAAAAAAAAAGAAAATAGAGTGGAACTACGGTGGAGCTCCGAAAATTGGAATTCCGCCTTGGAGCTCAAACATTCAGAGTTTCGGAGCTTCATATAAAGCGTTTGACAAAATATAAATGCAATTAAAAATTTAAATCATTATACATCTTTTAAATGAGCTTACTAATATATTGCTGGTTTCAGTCCAAGCAGTTTGGGTAGTTGTGACATGTACAAATTTGTCAGTAAAATAGTGTTGAAGCTAAAATTGAATATCATAATAGCGAAACAAAAGGTATTTTCTCGCATAACGAGTAATTGCTCACAATAAAAAATCAACTGAAAATAACACGAAAAATTACGAACGTGTATATCAAATGTTTGAAATACGTAAAATAGCTGTTTCTAATTTTTTAAGTTAAAAAAAACGCGTCCTAAACGTGGGTGTATTTCAGTACTGATCAATACCTTAAAACTTTTTGATTGTTATAGCGGCTCAGACGCGGAGTGTGTATCGCGTCTCACGGCTCAGTGTATAAGGGCGGACGGTACTCGTGCGTCAGCAGCAATTCAACATATGGCTTTACATACGCACTCCTCAATCGGTGTTCCCCCAGCGTTTTTTGGCCTCAAAGGTCGTGAGGGATTAACTTTAATTCAAAGATAGTGTGTTTAAAAGCAGTAGGTCTGTTGACCCACAAAATCATAGTTAAGGATACTGCTGCGCGTTTGTCCATTCAGAAAAAGCCACACTTCCCTCAATAATGGCGATTTGTTTGGTATTGTTTATGAATGCAGGATTATGGCAGTGCTTAAACAATAGCAACAAATCATTAAAATTCTGGCGTGTTTTTTTGTATTCTTTTGTTAAGAACTTAAATATATTTTAAATAAAGAATACCTGAATAATTTGACCATATAATAATTGTGCCCCAGCTTGTCTTTTTTGTTCAGCAGTATTATCTTGATTTTCTGCTTCCGCTGCCAACTGAAAAAAACACATAAAAACATAAAAAAATAAATATGTTGTATTATTTTAATGTGAATAAACTTCGTTTTAATAATAACATAGTATAAAAATGCAAAAAATAGCATTCGGTCCTTGTATATTATTGTGTTTTTTTTTCGTTAGTCTTTATTGCAAAGTTGATTGTTGTTTAATACTATTATCTCAAATTTCTCGTAGTTGGTGTAAGTTTTGCTGAAGTTTTTGAATATAAAAAAGCCTGGGATTCGACTTACTTCTATTTCGTTAAGTTGTTCCTGCAATGCCATGTTTGTAGGATCTTTTGAAATACTTTCTTTAATTTTTGGAAGCTCTTTGTTGAATTTGTAACGATTTTGAACACAGATTTTAAAAACAGCACCTTAATGATAAAATATTTAACATAATTTTTTGTCAGTTGCATAAATTAAAAATAAGAATCAAAAATTTGTCTTGAATCTTTTTAGAAGATGTTTGACTGAAAATATTTATTTATGTGAAATCTTGCAACAAAATTATTAAACTATTATTTTATAAATAATGAAAAAGAATTAAAGCCATTTGCTGAGACACTGCTGAAACAGCTACCATATCGAAAAAATTTTGAATTTACCAAGGTCAAATGTCACTGAAATTATCTGGTGGAAAAAAATAAAATTTAAAAGTTTCAAAAAAATATGTCGCCTTTTAAAAATACATTTTAATAAATGATTTTATTTTTGCCACGTATTGATAGATTGATTAAAATATTATCTTACTTTTAATATTTGGAAGTGATGGGTTTTCTTTTGTCACCTCATTTTGTACACCAAGTTCGGAATGTGCAGAACTAAATATAACAAACCAAATGTTGAAGGTATTAATTTATTTAACTGATTAAAAAAAATAAAAATGGCATATATAATATTCTAATATTGTGCTAGTTTTTAAGTAATTTTTTGTTTTTTAATAGGGCATCAAAGAAAATTAAAAGCTGATAAGACCTTTTTCAATAAAGCTTTGCTAATACCTGTATTTTTAGGATTAGATTATACGTAAAATTTTTAATTAAACTCCGTGCGAAAGTCATTTTTGTATATGTTTTGTAAAAATAGTCAAATTTTTAATTTAATCATTAAAATTGTTTGTGAAGATTTTTTTCAATAGGTAACTTGCAACTTTTAAGTTATTTTTATTCGAGTTTTAACTAAAAATTTTGGCTTATCAAAAAAAAATTAGAAGTTAAAAGAACTGATTTTAAATAAAATATTGTTTATAAGATTTTATACCTCGATTGATAATTGAACACAAAACCGCGGGACTCTTCGCAATATAAGCAAACCATATCCCCGATACTTATGGCATCGTCGCGTTTCAAGACTTCTAATTTTACAGAGTTTTCCATACCCGAAATTGATTTGGCACAATTTGCAAAAAAATCAGAGAATTTAAAAAAATTTTAAAAAATCAGAGAATACTAAAAATAATATTCTTTATGCATTCTTGTTTTATATAACATTTTGTACTATAATATTTTAAATTTATAAAAATAACAAGCCATATATCTTGCACGCCTGTTATTATCTCCATGATAAAATTCATTTAACCTAACAACTGTCAAACAGAAGCATTTAGCTTTAACACTGAAGAGAAACATCCAACAACACTACAATAAGCAACAAGAAAGTAGCTATGGGCAACATTGCGCATGAATGACTAACCCAAAATGAAAAACGTGCAGCAATCCGTTTAACAAAAAACCTAAGGCTTTTAAAATTTGGTCTCAATTTAAATAAAAACTTAATTGCTACTTGTACAGTTTTTTATGTATTTTATTTTAGCTTATTTCATCCAAAAACAAGTTTTTAAGTTTGATTTTTCGTGTATACTTTTTAACATTCGAAAAAAATTATTTCGCAATAAACTATTATACATACATATAAAAAATACATTATTATAATCATTCGTTAAAATTTTTTTGAAATCGATAAAAACTACATAGATTTACGAACACATGTACAAAACCTTTTTGAAAAACGATGTAAAGAAAACAAGGCAATTTTACTAAAAAACACTTTTAAATTTTTGAAAAAAAAACCGTGCTAAAACACATGCATTCATTCTGGTGCTGGTACTTTAAAAGGCCTTTCAACTCAGAGATAAGACAAATACATACATCAACAACAATATTTTATTTACTTTTTAGCAAATTAAATCTTTGTCTGATAATTCAAGAATTTTTTTGTGAAACCATAACAATTAATTGTTTTTGCCTTTTTAACATAGCATCCTGCAAAATGAATGTAATATTTTTTATTTGGTGTTATTTAAGTAAACCATTAAGATATTAGGTTTGTTGAATTCAAGGAAACTTGGAGCTGGAGCTTGCACCAAAATTGTGGAATTTGAAACTGAGAGTGGTGAACTTGCAGCCGAAAGTCATAAATCGCTAAAGCCACACCTAAGCCTTAATTATTTTGTCACTTTTTAACTCCTATCTAGTTCTGAATTTGTTTCAAGTTTCAAAAATTTTCTCTGGCGGTTCCGATTTTTAAGCTTACCTACGGTTTTAAATGGAGATCTCTTATTTATGGAGATCATTTTTTTCTAAAGCGCTAATTGGCTAAAACAGCTCCTCCCACAGCAATTCCCACAGAGCAAATATAGTATTCGTGATCACGAATACTATATTTGACATTTTGAGGGTTCTTAATCCAGACGTGTTTGAATAAAATTCGCCTTCAAATTATTTTTTTTTTTAGATTTTAAAAAAACTTTCTAGCTGCACATTTTCAATTGGTCCCCTCATAAACTTCTCTATACGTTTACTGTAATTCTTCTTTAACTTTTAATCCGTTTCATATACCTACCACACACACCACAGTATATGACAAAATAAGCGAATAAATAATAATGAATAACAAAAAATAACAAGTTTTTTTTGTTTATTTGGGATATATATAGTAAATTTGCTACACCAATGAGCTCCGGATTTTAATGCGGAGAGATGGGTCCGGCACAAAAGAGTCCCGGCACAAAAGAGTCTTGAAAAAAATCGCAGCTGGCACAAAAGAGTCCTGGCACAAAAGAGTCCCGGCACAAAAGAGTCCTGGAGAAAATGCGTTCATGTGCTCAAGCGCTGCGAGCGCTGAGGTCGGGACAAAAGAGTCCTGGCATAAAATCAATTTTTCACAGCTAACATACAATGTTCACACCTTAGCCGTCTTCCAGTTTTTTATTTGTTTTTTTAATTAGCCTCTTAAGAGGTTGTGTGAAGAATTTGGCGGGTAAAAAATTAATGTTTTAAAGTATTTTTATTATTTAGTTATTAAAACGTTTAAAGCTTTGTAAAGTGTTTAAAGAATAAGAAAAAAATCATTGTTGTATTTGGGTATAAATCATATAATATTGAATTAGTGTTTTTGTCATAATTAAGTTATTTCAAACAAAATCATGTCTAAATAATCATTTTAGTTGGCATGTCAGACGACAAGATGACCAAACCACTGAGAGTTTTTGCGTGCCATTGCGCACAACTACAGATTTAAAAAATAAACAAACAAAAAAACACAAAAAGACACTCTCCGCCCATTTGCTGATTTTTAACCAAATAACCAGTAAAAAAAACCAAATATTGTTATACCTCAAGACCAATACAGGTTTCTGTACTTTTTTACCAACTACAGTATTTAGTATTTTTTAAATTTAATTATTCTGTGTTTTTTAACTAAATATTTAGTTGATTTTTGGAAACTAGTTGGTATTTTTTTACAAAAATAGTAGCAGCTTTATTATCAGATGCGTAGTGAGTAGTGTTGGCAGCTGTTTCACCAAATATTTGTCAACTTTTTACTAAATACTTGGCATTTGAATTACGCAAATTACACGAATTATTAATGCTAAATGTTTTATTTAAAATCCTTTTGATCATAGCGCAATCGCAATGCAAATAAATACACCAGAAAAGCAAAACTATTGAGCATAACTTTAAATGACATAGATAACACCACAAAATACGCAGTAAGTAAGGTAAATATTCACTAAACTCAAAAAAATTTCTAGGGAAAAATAACAAAGCGACGATTTAAAAATGTTAAATACGAATTTTTTTCCTGAAACGCTTTATTATTTATTTACAATAAAAATGTTGGTGATTAATTATTAGTTTTGTTTTTGATTAAAACTTATTTGATTAGTCAATAATGACTCGTTAACGCAACTACTGCGCATAACAAATTAAGCATTTAATTTTATGAAAATGCCCCCAGGTTTTAAGTGGTCGTTAAAATATTAGCGGTCTTTCAAAGAATTTTTTTTAAATTTACAGAAACTTTCGAAATTCTTTTGAAGTCTAACGCAAACATTATCACATACGAGACAATACATAGAATCGTTCTTTAGCTCAATAAACGTAAAACCACATTAAAAAATTTGGGTAACTATATGGGTTATTAACCACATTAAAAAATCTGGCTAACTTTTCTCCAGCTCGCTAATGAAAGGATTAAAAGCTGTAATTATTGGAATAAACATTTGTTTTCCCAAGAAAAAAAAAATAGCAACTTTAAAAAAAAATTTTTAGCTAAAAATCATTTAAATTAACACCGTTCGTCGTTACTTAGACAGAGGGTTACAATCAATATAAAATCTGAGGTGTGAACATTGTATGAGAGCTTTGAAAAACTGATTTTATGCCAGGACTCTTTTGTGCCGACCTCAGCGCTCGCAGCGCTTGGGCGCATAAACGCATTTTCTCCAGGACCCTTTTGTGCCGGGACTCTTTTGTGCCAGGACTTTTTTGTGCCAGCTGCAATTTTTTCAGGACTCTTTTGTGCCGGGACTCTTCTTAAAACTGATTGAAACCTGTTCCGAACGTTATTAAATACAATATGTATACATAAACAAGTGTGCATAAAATTTAAAAAATTAACACCATTTATGAGGTAAAATTTTGAGAAAATTGACAAGGTAATTATTATTTAGTGTTATTGTTACTATATACTTATTTTTTCGTCAGATATTTTGAAAATGTTAAAAAAATTTGTGCGTTATCTTTGTTATTAAAACAACTCAAATGGTTTTTGCCACCTTAATTTACGAAGAAATGACTTCGGGATTGTCGTTTGAACGAGCAAACGAATTGGGTCAGCAGAAAAATTCGATATTTCAGGTTTGACAAAGAATAAAAAACTTCCATAAATGAAATTCTATGCCAACGATAAAATTACAAAAAGGTAAAATAATAGTATAATAACGGCTCGCCTTTGAAATAGCGTCAAAACAAACCATAATAAAACGGCTATTAAGTTTAAATAAACTATGAAAAACTTCTATTTGACCTGAAATTTTAAAATGTGGTCATTTTTAGTTACGTATATACGCCAGTTTTATGAAATAAAATAAAAAAAGTTGTTCGTTATTTTATAAAAAACCAACTCTCGCTTGCGTACAGTTGGTCACTGAAAAGAATAGTCGCCCAAAACTCACTTCATAATCATTTTTATTTAGTAAAAATGATTATGAAGTGTTAACTACCCAAAACGTAGCACAATTTTTGTAGTTTTTTTATAATATTATAGTCTATACAAAAATGATGCGGACTCGCGACAAAACTTGAAATTTGAAAGGATATATCTCCATAACCGAAAGTAGAATATGTACGGACACATATATGGGAGCATGCTTAGATTCTTGGCTATTTTTTAAAAAGGTTAAAAAAAATTGTTTTTTATGACGGCCGACGCGGGAAAAATAACCTGGTGTCAAAAAAAAACTTTTTTATTAGTACGAGATAAAAAACGCCGCTTGATACGCTGTTAGAACATACTTTTTTGAGTTTTATTTAAAAATTTGAGCGAAATCGGCTTGCTGAATTTTTTTTATGGTGCGTTGAATGCGCGCGATTTTCGCGATTTTTCGCTAAATTAATACACTGCAAAAAAGATAGCTTTTATTTTGCTTCCTGCTCGACGTGTGTACAATTTGGATCATATTGTTATATATTAAATGTTCGCTGTTTTTATCCCTTACTTTTGACCTAAAAATTTTTATTTTGGGAGTTGACCCCCGGGGGCTAGGCTGGCCAAACACTAATGCCGAAAACAATTTTTAAATTTTTTTTTTCAAAATCATTAAAAACGTAAAATTTATCAAGAAATAACGATTTCGATTTTAGATTTATGTCAAAAAAACCTAATAGTAAGCTTACAATAAGCTGTCAAAAATGACGAATTTAAAACAATAAGCTGTCAAAAAATGACGAATTTAAAAGTGGAAGGATTCCAAGTCCGTATGCTGGCAGCAGCAAACCTTTAAGTTAAAACTTCTCGAAAAATAAGCCTTATTAGGTTGTTTTTTTTCGAATTGTGAGGTTATTTTGTTAGAAAAACATATTTTCAAAGTTAAAATTCAACTACAAAATTACTAAATATTGCAGCTAAAAAATGCTTTTTTCTCAAGTGTTTTCTTACTTGCAAACATGTTTCCCCGTTTGTCAACACAACAAACGTCTCTCAACTTTCGCCAATATTCAAATGTAATTTTTTGAAGTAATGCTTTTTTGTTTAAAACGTTTGAATCTTCGATCTGCTCTGAATTGCGTTGCGTCATTTTATTTGCTAAAGAGCCAATAAAAATCAATAATCATCAATTATGACGTATGACAAACATTTGCATGACGTTTGGAAGTATTTTCGAATTAAAAAAAATATATTGCGTTTTTATGGGATTATTTGGACCACTTTTTAATATTTTAAATCAAAATAAATTAAAAAAATTTTGAGCTAATCTTCTAAAATTTATTATTATTGTAAAACTTTTAAATTTATAGATTTGCTGCTGCCAGCATACGGGCTTGGAATGCTTCCAAATTTTAAATTCGCCATTTTTGACAACTTATTGTAAGCTTAATATTAGGTTTTTTTGACGCAAACTAAAAATCAAAAGTCGTTTTTTGGTAAATTTTACGTTTTTAATGATTTAAAAAAAAATGCGAAAAAAATTTCGCCATTTGTGTTTGCCCCCTCCCCACCTAGCCCCCGGGGGTCACCCCCTAAAAAAATTTTTAGGTCAAAAGTAAGGAATAAAAAACGGCGGACATTTCATATATAACAATATGATCAAAGTCGTACACATGTCGAACATGAAGCAAAACAAAAGCTATCTTTTTTTCAGTGTATTGATTTGGCGAAAAGTCGCAAAAACCGCGCGCATTCAACGCATCATAAAAAAAATTTAGTACGCCGATTTCGCTCAAATTTTTAGAAAAAACTCGCAAAAGTGTGTTCTAACAGCATAACAAGCGGCCTTTCTAATCTCGTACTAATAAAAAAATGTTTTTTGAGACCAGGACCTATTTCATAAAAATTGCCTGTAATTAATTTACATCTGTAAATTAATAAACGTATATTTTTCTTTTGTATTTTTAATTAAAAAGTATATTAATAAAATTGCGTTCAAAATCTAAAAAATTACAAATATATAAATTTCATAAATTCCGCAGTTATGTACGTATCTTTTAATTAATAAAATAAAAAGAAATTAAATGCGTTTATTAATTTACAATTACAAAGATCTTTATGAAATAGGCCCCAGGTTTTTTAACCGCATCGGCCGTAGTGATGACGTCATAGAAAAACAATTTTTTCTAACCTTTTTAAAAGATAGCTAAATTTCTGAGCTATGCTCCGTTATGGAGACATAACCTTCAAACTTCGAGTTTTGTCGCTAGTCCACATCATTTTTGTATAGACATTAGTTTATGAAAAACGATAAGCTTTAAACTATAAGACAAAATACTGTATTTCAAAAAGCAGTTTTTACGTTTCTTTTACATCTACCTTCCTTCATCACAAATTGCTTCTCTACCTACATGTCGTATCTGCCTTCTATCTGTCTTCACTTTATATTTACTTCTCTCCAACTTTCTTCCCAACTTCCTTAACATAGGATGCATAGGAGGCAGCAACACCTGCATAATTGCTCCCGGGGAAGTTTTAACTGCCTCTGCTTTGTTTTGGAGTACAAAAAATTTGCTCCGGGACAGTTTACTAATAAATCACTTCGTTCAAAGTTTGTATAATTGCTTTATTTATAAAAAAACACTATATTATACTTCTTTGAAACGTTGAATTGTTATGATTTATTTTAAATTTACGTCAGTGCTATTATCATTTAGAGGCTCTATTTTTTCTGCGGTTTTAAGCTTGACGTACACAGGCAACAATTTAAAAACCGACTGAAAATGAAAAAAGTGGATTTCATTGCCAAAACTATATCTCGCCAATAAATTTATATACGACTACGATATAATAAATTGGAATTATTAATACATAAAATATTATATTTTTATAGTGTAACTCTATCATAGCGTTGACAATGTATGTCCAGTTAAAATTTTTTTCAGAGCTTATTTCACTTTTTTCATAGACCAAAGAACCTACTTTTAGAATATTTTTCTTTTTTCACAGACCAAAAAACCTTACTTTTAGAAAAAGACGAACTAACCTATAAATTTTTAGAATTATTTTACATGAAAAGTTATTTTTGTCAAATGTTTAAAATTATTTTCATAATTTTTCCGCCATCAGTGACCTACCGGCCCTCTAACTAACTACTACTTTCAGGGTCCACTAAAAGCGTGTTAATTATGCGTTCTATGGGCAAACTGTAAATTCCACCAAAAACACCGACACCGACCAAAATCCACCGTAATCTACTGTAATTTTTAGTATTATACAAATTTTATCCTAAGTCTAAGCCTAAGCCTAACCTGCACATCAATAAAAAATTTGCGTAAATTTGAGGCTGTGGCGGTGTCCTTGGAATTTACAGTTTGCCGTGCTATGATAGCACGGTATTGAAACTTCTGGTTAATGGTAGTTTTTAAAAATTTTTTCCTCTTGTTAATGGAAAGATCTTACAAAATCATTTGCTTAATTTGAATAAAATCATCTTTTATGAATTTTATGCATATCCATTTTATCAATTTTTTTAAAAATACAAGCCAATAAGGTCTTACGCCAAATTAGGGTTTAAAATACTGAGTTTACGTTTTTAGGAAAGGTGTTTTGCAAGTCGTTGTTTTTATACACACACCATTGAATTATTTTTTTCAGCCGTATGTATAATTATTTTTTTATTCGTATTTAATTATTTGTGTAGCGTAATTTTTCTTTCACATGGTTCAAGTTTAGCTTGTCATGTTTTTCAGGTTTGGTATTATCATGATTTCAGAATTTTTTGTTCTTTAAGTCAGTAAAGGCTGGTTCATACTTATGACAAAACGTCCTTTGTACAAAGGACAAAAGTCCTTATTGGACTTTGTCCAAAGGACAAAAAAAGCGTAAAGGTAAAACCGTCCTTTGGACTTTCTACAAAGGACGAATTTCAACTAGTATTCATACTTCGTCCAAAGAAAAAAGTCCAAAACACGTTTTGGCTTTTCTTAAATTGTCCTTTGGACTTTGACCAAAGGACGTTTTGTCATAAGTATGAAACAGCCTTAAGAACGAAAAAATAGGCTACTTTTAAGAAGATTGGCTTTTAGCTGCCTCTAAACTGCATCCAACTGTTTACTAATTACCTCTACCAGTTTTTTTTTCGAGTTGCTACTTCTTTTCAAATATGCTTATCATGTACCGCCTACTTTTTACTTACTTATCAAGCTGGTTTAACCACTTTTATTTTGCATCTAGGACATAATTGCTGCCTTCATTTTACGTACCTCCAAGACACGTTTTTCGGCAGATGCAGGTTTTTTATATTTTTTTCATTTTATCAAAAGTACAAGTTAGAATGCTGTTTTTACTACATTCAATATTTATCCAAACAGAAGAGCCCGCAAAAATAACTTTATTTCTTTTTTTAAATTAATTAAATTCTTTAATTGTCTTTTTAATTTTTTGTCCTAAGTATATCTTTTTTAGATTTGTGATGGTATCAGGTTGGATGATAATATTAAATATTATTTTACTCATTAACTTATGTGCAGGCAAAGAAGCTTTAACAAGTAAGTCACCAAATAAAATCATTTGTTGGTAGGTGGTACATTCTATCTAAAATGCAAAAAGTCAGCTAGTTAATTAATACTATAGTACAATATTGAATTTACGAAAAAAATTTCAAAAAATGCAAAATGTTAAACACTAAAATATTAAATCATAATAATTATGAAATAATTGAAAGGAAAAAAAAAACAAATTGAGCAAAATAAAATTTTTAGAAACCTCCCAAATTAGTTTAACAACAATAGAGTAAAACGAAAATAATACAATATAAAAAAAAGTACTGAAAAGGCCTTTATAATAGCCCCCATTTAAATGACACTCTCCACTATAATGACATAGAGCTATTTTAATTCGGCAGTTAAAATGGAAAGGAAGCTTTCTAATAGCATTTATTTACTTAATTTCACTTCCCCCCACACGAACGGCCGAAAAAACAACTATAAAACATACAGACGAAATCAAAGAAAAAGACAATAAACACAGAGCACAGTAATAAAATATTACCAAACCCCCCACCCACCACACGAAAACGCCACAAATATATAAAAAAATACTAAAGCCTCGCAAAAAAAAAACACTAGCCAAAATAAAAAGATTAAATAAAAAAGCAATATAAAACCACCTTCTTACTTTATATGAATGCACATCGATAATATATATTTGATATAAAAAATAAAAAACCTAACTTTATAATTTTAATACGATATGAATTTTAAAAAAAAGAAAAAAATCAAAGTTTTTTAGTAACCTTTTATCAGTGAATTGTTTAACGCAACATATGCATAAAATAAAAATAAACGTTTACCTTTTGTTCAGTTATATTTCCATTGATAAAATAGATAAACAAGGAAACTTACAACATGTTCTTGATTACTGTTCAAACATTACTTACTAATTGTTAACAGTATAATTATTACGATCATATGATGCGTCAATAAAGACATGTTGATAAAAAGGCTAAGATTATCTAAAATTCAATTTCATTGCTATTTTTACAAAAATAAAGCCTACAAGTAAAAAATAATATATAGGATTAGTATTATCATTATTAGCAATTAAAAAACAAATTAAACTAAAAAAATAAAAATAAATTCCATAAGAACTTACAAAAACATTTGGTTCAACATCTTCACATATTTGATAAAATACTAATTAATTTAAAAGCCTAAAAAACAATCACACTTAAGTGGTTTATTTGTTTAGAAAATAAAACTAGGGCCAACGTGTATTGTTGAATTATATTTGACAGCAACGATTATCAAAACCCTGCCGTTTAAACGGAAGTTTTTTAGTGTTATACATTTCCACCGCATTACGACGCTACATAATTTTCAGTCAGTGAGTGCTTGGAAAATGATCTCCAATGAAGCTGAAGAATTTTTACATTTACCTCCTCCCACTTTTATTTCCATTGTGGAAAACATACAGCGCAAAATCACGAATAGTACCTGTCTTTTTAGGAACCTTAAAATTCTAACGTGACCCTCCTAAAATTTTGTAGGAGACATGAGAAGAATATATTTGGGGGTCGATGAAGCCGAAAGAATTCGGAGCTGGAATTTATTTAGCCAAAAAATAGGGAACTTAGAGCTGTAAGTGGGGAACATGGAGCCGTAATTTGGAGACTTGGAGCCAAAAACAAAAATCGCTAAAAAGTTTATCTAAGCCTAAACAAAACCTAAATATAAACCCAAACCAATATTTTCTTAAAACTTCCAAGTTTCTATTGCTCGTGGCTTTAAGTTCCCAAGAAATTCCGATAGCTTCAAGTTTCCTGCTTGTTGTTGTAATGACCCGGTACCAGAGCACCAAATGAAATTGTGCGTTTATGATGTTGAAAGGAACGCACAATTTTTTTAATTTCACCTTTTCACAAAATTACTGAACTTTATTTGTTAGAAAATTTATTAACATTTCTGTTTCAAATTGATTAATTTGATCAATAATTTTTAGAAGACACTACTATGTAATTTTTAATACTAAACCATTTTGGCTCTAACTTCTTTCTTTATTGTTAAATAAAAGATTCAATACTAAAGTCATCGAGGTTAGCCATGTCATATCTATAATAATCAATTAAAATAAAACAAATTGACCACTAATATCAAGCAATTGAACACCAATTAAATCAATTGACCACTAATATCAATCAATCTTAATCCAAGCTCTAAGTTTTATCAATTCAGATTGGTTAATATAAGTGGCAAAAAACTCTTTGTTCGATCAGTTACTATACATGGTCCCCTTGTTCTTATTCTATGAATAAATAACCACTGACCAGTCACGTCTGGTTTGTTTTTAGCTTTATTTATGGAAAATTGATTAACCCTTTTCGATTATTTTGTCGAAAAATCGCGTATGAAATGCGGAAAGAAAACGCGTCAGTGCTGCTCAATATTAAATTTTACGTTGTCCACCACCCAAAGCTTCTTCCGCCGATTTTTATACGTTGAGCTGAGAAACGTGATTTGCTTTTCACATTTAAGCTGAGATCATAATTGCAAAAGTTTAAAAAAATTTCTAAGCACTGGTAAGGTTTTTTGCCGTGCACCGCACGGGGGGTCAATTTTTTTCTTCATAATATTTTATCTAGTTTTGATAAAAAATGTTACACTGCCTCTTGAAATTTTTGCAATTTTTATTTAGTTGGAATATCCTTACAATTGAAGAGATCTGCTTTTCAAAAATAACCAAAAAAGAGTTGTATCCGAACGATTACTTGATAAAAATTTAAATTTTTGGTGTCACAAATTTTATCCAGGTTTTTTAAATTTGTTTATTTTTATTTATTTTGTCAAACGACAGAAACATAAACGTATAATAAAAAACGGGGATCCTTTAGATATAGTTTAAAAGTTTGACATCTTAGTTTTATGTTTTTTATCAAATATATTAAAACTGTAGCAATGAGGCTTTTATTTTTATCCTTTTTGAAAAACGAATTAGCGCTTGCCCAACACTACATTTATTTCAATTATTTTTTATATTTTCTATTTGTTTAGTGTGATTTTTTAAAACAAACAGTTTACACACATTAAATCTGCATTTTTTTTTTCAAAATTTTAGATGCAACTCTGCCGAAAAAAAACTTTAAAAAAATTTTTATTATTAAGCCTGTTTGCTGTTCCTACTCCTGTATCCCAATTTTCAAAAAATTGGAGTAAAATCGTAGGTTTTTATAACAATTTTTTTAAATATTCTGACTAATATTTTTTTCTATATTTAGGACAAAAAAATTTAGGTTTTGGAGAATATATTTCGAACCCCAAAAGGACTTCTTGATAATTTTTGAAAAGTTATTGTAATAGATATCTCTTAAACTTTAAACTTTAAGTTAATGACTTTTTGGCGGAAAAAATGAACACTCATGGCAAAAAATGTACAATTCTTAAGTTAGGCTCCCAAACGTTTGTTACGCTTGCTTTTAAATATTAAAGTGGGAAAATTAATATCATAATTTTTAGATGTCGAATTTAAATCAAAATTAGATCTGTTTCTAAATAAACCAGTACAATCAGAAGAATTCACCACTCATCATCCAGAATTAATCTCAACCTTAAAGCATTACCAAAATACGTCTGATTCAAAACCGATAATATTCCTGCCAAAAAACAGTCAAATAATTTTAAAACCATTTAATTCCTCAGGTCCACGTGAGCCACACGGATTTACAACTGACCAGCCATTTTCAGAAGTAATTTAGTTTTATTTTTAAAAGATAAAAAAGTGAGAATTTTTCTAAAAAGCAGCTATCTAATCTAGCTATAATTTTAACATTTTATAGCTCAATGCTGCTTTCTACGCGGTTATTTCGGTAAGGACGGGTGTGTTATTTAGAACGGCAAGTTTTTGTCTCCCAACTATTTTTATCACAATTTTGTTGCCTCCCACCCAACATCCCGCCTATCTATGTACTATCAATATCAATATCCAAGCTTTGCTGCCCCACTTGCTCCAAATTACTGGAGGCAGAATTGGGAGCCATTTTAACTAACTGTTGATAAGTATTAAAAAAATGGTAACTTATCAATAGCAACGTACGAACCTAGCAGGGCAAAATATTGTTTTTAAACTCAACGGCGCTGTAGAAGCGACAGAGCGGTCGCGACAGCCGCCGCACAGAATAATTATAAAAAAATAAAAAAACAATAAGGTAAATGCTCATTGTATTTTAAATTAATTCTATTACGCCGGTAAAAAATACAGCTATAGTGTCATTAAAACTTTTGGGTTTCCTTTTAATTTAAGCCTAGCGAACTGAATAAGTTGATTTTGTAATTTACATAAAATGGACCAAAATCGTATACAAAATTTCTAAAATTTATTCTATATGAATATATTAATATAAAACATAGGTAAAAAACATATACTATGACAGAAAGTAATTTTTAATGCTGTTTAAATATCTTTTTGCACAATAAATGACGTTTTCAGATATAAATTGGTATATTTTTATATTATTTTTTTACTTTAACCATTTCAAATATTTGAAAATAGATTTGAAATGAACTGCTGGCATTAATCCAGCAACATTCAGTGTTTAAGTAATGTCGCTTCCTGGTGGCATTTGAGTTTAGTTTCTCACTGGGAAAAAAACATTTGCCAAAAACAAACAACTTTGCTTACATAGTTTTTTAATATAAAGAGATTTATCAAGACTAATGGACCAATTTTAAGTAATTTTAAAACTTTAATTATCGTTTTTAAGCTGTTTGTTTTGTAGCCTAGGTTTTTTGTGTAATATATTTAGGCTGGCCACAAAAATTTTTAAAATGTTTTAAAATAATGCGTAAAGCCAATCGAATTTTTGAAATCTATGTACATATTGTTATTACTTGAAATTTAAAACAATATTACAAATCATTTATTTGTGATACATTCTGAATTTGTGATGGGCACTTGACCCATAATTCTGTACGCTCATAATATTAACTACTATATCAGTAACATTAAGGATTATGGTTGAATTATATCTGGCTGACGCTGAAAATTAGAACGCAGACATGAGGGGACCAATTAAAATTGTGCGGTAATTACGTGTTTTTTTTTAAACAAATAAGAACGCAGAATTTTTTTTAATTCCACGTTTTTACAAAATATACAAGAATTAACCATTTTTAGCCCTTTAAAAATTTGCATTTGGGTTTTAAATTAAGTAAATTGATAAATAATTATAAAGATACGGGTCTTGATCTTTATTATTAAATCGATTTCGTTACAAATTTTGAATGGCTTTGTCGTTAAATAGTCGATTCAATACTGCAAATTTCGCGGTCAGCTAGATTTTATTTGCCAATTTGATGCAAACTAAATTAAATTTTATATCCTAACACCACGTGGTACAGTGAAAAAGGTTCATCTTTCATACTGATGTTCACGAGATCTTATCCCGATTTAACTAAGAAAAATTATACTGTAATAATATTTATTGCTTGATAGTATATCGTTAGTATTTGGTCACAAAGTTAGCGTCGAGTGAAATCGCCTTTGCGTATCCTATTTTATTCGAAATAAATAAACTTATTTTGGTTTTAGGATATTGGAATTCATATTGCCAAAAATCCAATTTTTTCGAATGGCAACAAAACACAGTCGCATATTAGCTTTTCTTCTTCTGTAACACCACATGTTTTTTCTCAAAAAATTGGCCCTCAATCTTCACGTCCACTAAATTTAGCTCATAATAAAAGAAGTCTTCAGTTAAAAGCCAACTATTCAGTTCCTCTTCAAGATGACCAGATTTTAGCCATTGTGCCCCAAACCACAGCTGAAAAAAGTAGTAAATTTTCTAAATATGTCCCTCGTCAAATTCAAGTTCATTCAAGCAATTATTCAGAGGTGGGATCTCAAAACAAAAAGCCAGAATTACTCACTGACAAAACCTTTTCATTGCAAACAGTTCCAGTACGTAAATCAATTCTAGAAAACACAAAACAAACTGTCACGTCTATAATCGGGCTTTCATTTCAACAACCATCCCCAGTTTTAGGAGCACAAAATAAGGAAGAAAAAATTAAAAGCTTACGTCAACTTAAAATTCGTGACCCACAAAGGAATTTTGATCAAGAACCAAGGGTTTCTTTCAGAAGATTACCAGCACAAAGGAGTGGTGACCATTTAAGTAAACAACCGCAGTTTCTACCTTTACAATTCCGCAAAAAATACAAAAAAATTGTGCCACAAAATAAGGCTATAGTTTTACCATTATCCAATTCACTCTCAAATAACATTCATCGGATTTCCCAACAGGAACAACGCCATATTATTCCAGTGTATCAATACTTCCCTCACCAGGCTGTTCAAGTACCGCAATTTACACATCTGCAGAATCCAGCATTTTTATTAGTAGCAGATCAAGGGGTTAATAATCCACAGCGCCTTTCTAATGACACCACAGAAAGTAAATTTCCAAAGAACACAGAAAGACACACTGGACACAATTTTCGACGCCAATTTCATCCACATTTTAAGCCGAGAGTTGTAAATTCCAGACATGGTGACCAAGGAAGGTTTTCAAATTTTCCACATCCGGACTCTTTTCTTTCCAGTAAGTTAAATTTTAAAAATCATTTGTATTTAATTATATTATTTGACTAAATAAAAGTAATCAACTGCGACTCGTCAGTAGTGATGACAATAACTGCATTTTCATTGCTTTTTGCGTTTGTTGTGGTAGTTCCAGCCATCAGTTTTTATCCTGCTCTCAGTTAAAGCACCAGCAAATTACTTGTCTCAGCTGGGCGCTGCCAAACGTCGAGGATGGTTTACTATGCCGGTGTCGCAGAATATATCTTCTCACCTATTTTTCTTCCTCTTTTTTCAAGTGCGCTCTAGAACAGTTCGTCCCTCTGGAAGATTTATTCTTGTTGCGCTCTAGAATAGATCTTCCTCCCCCCCGGAAGATTTTATTATGATTTATGCCAGAATAGATCTTCCCCTTTCCCCCGGGAGATCTATTCCAGTTGAAACACCAGAATAAATCGGTGTTCAGAAAAAATACTTTCTAGTAAAATATCTTCCGGAAAAAATATCTTCTTTCAGCAGTAAATTATTCAGTATTATTAAAAACTTTTAAAGCTTTTTTAAAACTTTTTTACGTCTTTTTAGCTTGATTTTAAGGTTTCTCTTAGGCTTAGGGAAAAAAGTTTTCTTGAGTTGAGAATTTAAAAGTCTTTCAGAAGATATTCTTTCCGAAGATATTTTGTATGTATTTTTTTGTAGAATGTATTTTTCCAGGCGCGAATAAATCTGGGTGGCGGAAAAAAAGCACCCGTGGCAAAGGCGGGAAAAAAGCACCCGTGCGCAAAGCGGAAAAAAAAGCACCCGAAAGGAGCGCATGACAAATATCGTACAGTGACGTTTATTTATTACGTTATAAAGTATGAAATTATTGTGTTATAACTTATAAGTATTAAGTTATAATTTATTATGAAAGCTAACTTAAATATTCAGTAGCGTGTATTAATAGTTTATAACAAAAAAATTAATTTAAAAGTATTTGCAAAGTACATAAATGAAAAATCAAATAAAATAGATTTTAATCAATTGTGCTTATTGCGCTGAATAATAAATGCTAATAACTGACAAGCAATCTGTTTTAGCTTCAAATTTCCATGAACTTTAAATATGCGATTTTTATGTTAGTATTCACCATAGTATAAAATATTTGAGCAATTTTTTACACACTCTTTAATTTGATTTGTAAAATTTAAAAGCTTCTCTTAGTTTATATTAGTGTTGTTTTTAACATATTTCCAATTATACACTGGTATTCATAAAACTTTAGAGTGGGTTCATTCGGACTGGGTTCGTCTGTTTTGGCGGCAAAACTGGACCGGATCTAATATTTAATATCGTCATTGACATACGTTTTACGTAATTTTTTAACAAATTTTATTCAAAAACTGTTTTAGGCGAAACAAACAAACATATGATTTTTTTGTTTTAAAAATGCCTTTTTGATATTTTTGAACGCTATAAAAATTTTGGATTTGATTCAGTTTTTCCGCTAAAACAAACCAACCCAGTCTCGTATAGACCCAGTTCGAAGTTTTATGAATACCAGTTGATAGTCTTTTCGTTTCAGTTTTTTTTCTTTTAATTTTTATTTTTGTCTAATGCTACATAATAAATAAGAAATAACTCGTTTAATTCAGTCAACTCGTTTAAATTAATTGGACAAAACACTTTTAGTTTTTATTTAATCTTCAATCCATACACAAGATTAATTTTATGATTAGCTAGTTTTCCAAATTATATTATAATCGTTAAAATCGTTTGAAGTTGCGAAACAGCAACCTTTTAAAGTTTCAGTAACTGTATTCGGCATTCATAAATTCTACCAAACGAGCGTTGGAAAAATTTCATAATATACATGTAATTTACATGAAAAAAAACCGGATATGTAAGGGCCATCTACGATTATAGCAAAACAACGTCTGTTTTCAGAAAAGTCTGTATTAATTGTTTTTAGAACATTATTGTAGAAATTAATAAAATAATAACGGTAAAATCTTCAAAAAGCAAAAAGTTTTATACATAATACTGATAACATACTAAATAAACTTCGCTGCATAACATTTGTCGCGCGCTCCTGTCGGGTGCTTTTTTTTCGCCTTGTGGACGGGTGCTCTTTTTCCGCCTTTGCCACGGGTGCTTTTTTTTCTTAAACCATAAATCTTGGGACCGGGACAATTCGCTACCGCCAATTCGCTCCCGCCAATTCGCTCTCGCCAATTCGCTCCCGGGACAATTCGCTCCCGGACAATTCGCTCCCGGGACAATTCGCTCCCGGGACAATTCGGTCCCGGGAGTTTTTATAAACGCAAATCTTATCAAACCAACTTCATTAGGGACAATTCACTCCCGAAAATTTTTATAAACGCAAATCTTATCAAACCTACTTCATTAGGGACAATTCGCTCCCTGCTCAATTCACTACCGGCACTTTTAATAAAACTCGCATTCTTTTAAGTAATTCATTCAGACGAAATTAATGACTTTTTAGCTAATTGTTTGTAAAAATGATGAGTAATTTATACAATGATTTAATTGTCATATAGATTAACCTATATTTTGTTAGACTCACTTAAAAATAAATGAGCATAACGGAATGCTTAGTTTTTGTGTATTATATTGTAATTATAAAAACAATGTTTATTATATCCATTTAACATTTTTTTATATTTCATTACTAACCAAAACAGTTTCTTTAAAAGGCACATAAGCAACGTTCAAAATATGAGAAACAACGCATTAAAATTAACAATGAGATCATCAGTAGAACCGATAAAAAACGATGGAGAATCCAGTTCGAAGAAGTTATAAAAAGTTTGTATGGCACCAAAAAGGGCTGCTGGCTATTAAAAACTTGAATTAGGCAAAGATTAGGGACTCGCACAACTCTGGAAAAAGTTCATTTGCACTTTAAAAACCAGATTTTGGAATTTATTTGGGTTATTTTCCGTGCGTTTATGATGGTTGCGCCCACGAATTTGAAAATTTCAGCATTTTTATCGGATTGTAAAGCTGATATTTTAGCACAATTTTGAAAGAGATGAAGAAAAAATTATATAAATATATTAAAGCAGTTAGTTATACTCACTTTTTCCAAGTGTTATACGATAAATGAAGGTTTTCAAAACCAAGGAGGGCTGGAAAAAAAGGCCTGACCACACACAGCGAAACAATAAATAACGAGAAATTATTCATGAAGTTAATAAAAAAATAGAGTGGAGTTCCGGGGGTTGTTCCGGAGCTCCTAAAAACGGAGTTTTGCTCTCGAGCTTCGGAGCTCGGAGTTCTGGGGAACATCATTAATTTAAACAAATTCTGATAAGCTGTTGTGAAAAATTCACCTACTTGTACACAGCGTAAATAAAACAAACAACTTTTTAAATTTATGGCTCCTATGGCAATCCTGAAAGAGTTGGTGAATATTTTATTTGAACATTTTTATTTTAAAGTTCAAACTCTTTTTTATTACAAATGTAAGTTTCAATTTACTACTAAGATTCTAAAAATGTGATAAAATGGATTTTTAAGTATTTTTAAATGAACCTTTTGTAAAATTTCGAGGCCAAGTAACAACACGCGCGCTGACGCGGGGCTCATGCTCAAGCCGCCGCCTCTGGACGACTACTTGGTTGAGGTGGGCCCCTTGTACACTGCCAACACAGCGATCAAGCGTAACAACGAAAACTCAACAAAAATAATTTAGCAGTTTTCAGTATACGGAAATTTACCACTTTCGAGAGAAATTGCTCCTTATGTCTAATTCAGCTAAAAAAAATTTTACAGTAACATTTTTGTGTGTACTTTGCAAGTCACACTTTAAACATACATAAGTGCGAAAAAAATTCCAATATATTAGTGAATCATTTGACTTTTTTTGAAAAATTATAACTTCAATCTTTTGACTTCAGCGCCTTACACACAGCTTGAGTGAAGAAATAAAATTGTTGTAGCCGATCGAAACCATAAGTGAGCAACCCAGAACCCTCGAGAAATTATGGAAACTAAGAATTTTTAGTATTAAACTTTTTACACTTAGAATTCAATTTTCAATCCTTCTCTTCCTGCTATGTATTGACTTATAGATTTCAAACAGATTCTAAGCAGAAGACTTCAAACAAACAGTTCCTATTTTAGGTTTCAAGTTTTAGTTCCAATTTGCCGCGGCTCTAAATTTCTTAAATCTGTCTTAGTTTATAATAAAGAAAATCGAAAAAGTTTTCAATTTTCAATTTAATTTAAATAAGTAAAATATTATGATATCAGCATCATTGCAGAATGACACAAATAGTAGAATAAATTACATAAGGAGCTGTACACCATAAGTTGGAGTACGCCCAAGGGTTAAATTTCAAAACTCAGTTTAAAAGTTTTATTAGTATAAATAGTATCATAGTATTTAAAACATAAAAAATTATATCTGGCTACCAAAAATGTGCAAATTCTATATAAAAATTATGTCAGAGTAAGCGATTTATTATAATGAACCTCTCCATTTAAATGATACCCTTCATAATAATGACATTTTAATTCGCGCGAATTAAAATAGGCTACTCTGATTTAATATTTTATATAGGATTTGCACATTTTTCGGTATATTATAAATTTTTGTAAAACAGTCTAGCACTCCAGTGTAAAACGGGCTTAAACGTTTTAACCTTTGTTGCTATCGCATTCATTCAGGAAGGAAAATTTTAACACTAATAAAACTTTACTTGAAAGAAAGCTGTTTGGACGTGGAAAATTCGGTAAATTTTCAGCAGCTGTAGTTTTTCCAATTTCCCCATTGAATTCATGAATGGGTTTAATTTGGTGCACCGGATTCGAGGGGATATTTCCTTGAAATACCAAACAACATACATTACGAAATTTGTAAAAAAAATTTCTATTGATTTTAAACTTTATAAACTGTCACTTATATTAAATTATATAATTAAATTTTTAGCATTTCCTTATTTTAAAGTTCCCTATCTTTCCAATTCCGAAACCTGCTCTATTTTCAACTCTGCATTTCCTATCTTAAAAACTCTCTATTTTTTTTATTTTTTCGATTTTATCGCTTACTCCTGACATGTATATCCCCCTCCCAGTGCTCCAGACGAGTTTAACTCACTCCCCTTCACCCTTTTTCCTCGAAATTTACAAAAGGTTCATTTCATAAATACTTTAAAAATCCATTTATCACATTTTAAATCTTAGTTGTAAATTAAAACTTACATTTGTAATAAAAAAGAGTTTTTAATTTTAAATTAAAAATATTAAATAAATTATTCACCAACTCTTTCAGGATTGCCATAGGAGCCATAAATTTAAAAAGTTGTTTGTTTTATTTACGCTGTGTACAAGTAGGTGAATTTTTCACAACAGCTTATCAGAATTTGTTTAAATTAATGATGTTCCCCAGAACTCCAAGCTCCGAAGCTCGAGAGCAAAACTCCGTTTTTAGGAGCTCCGGAACAACTCCTGGAACTCCACTCTATTTTTTTATTAACTTCATGAATAATTTCCCGTTATTTATTGTTTCGCTGTGGTCAGGCCTTTTTTTCCAGCCCTCCTTGGTTTTGAAAACCTTCATTTATCTCACTTGGAAGTGAGTACTACTCTTTATTTTATATAATTTTTTCTTCATCTCTTTCAAATTTCTAAATATCAGCTTTACAATCCGATACAATGCTAAAATTTTCAAATCGTCAACCATCATAAACGCACGACATACCCAAAATTCCAAAATCTGTTTTTAAACAAATAACTTTTTCCAAGTTGTCGGTCCCTAATCTTTCCTAATTCAAGTTTTTAATAGCCAGCAGCCCTTTTTGGTGCCATACAAACTTTTTATAACTTCTTCGAACTGGATTCTCCATCGTTTTTTATCGGTTCTACTGATGATCTCATTGTTAATTTTAATGCGTTGTTTCTCATATTTTGAACGTTGCTTATGTGCCTTTTAAAGAAACTGTTTTGGTTAGTAATGAAATATAAAAAAATGTTAAATGGATATAATAAACATTGTTTTTATAATTACAATATAATACACAAAAACTAAGCATTCCGTTATGCTCATTTATTTTTAAGTGAGTCTAACAAAATATAGGTTAATCTATATGACAATTAAATCATTGTATAAATTACTCATCATTTTTACAAACAATAGCTAAAAAGTAATTAATTTCGTCTGAATGAATTACTTTAAAAGAATCGAGTTTATTAAAAGTGCCGGTAGTGAATTGAGCAGGGAGCGAATTGTCCCTAATGAAGTAGGTTTGATAAGATTTGCGTTTATAAAAATTTTCGGGAGTGAATTGTCCCTAATGAAGTTGGTTTGATAAGATTTGCGTTTATAAAAACTCCCGGGAGCGAATTGTCCCGGGAGCGAATTGTCCCGGGAGCGAATTTTCCGGGAGCGAATTGTCCCGGGAGCGAATTGGCGAGAGCGAATTGGCGGGAGCGAATTGGCGGTAGCGAATTGTCCCGGTCCCAAGATTTATGGCTTAAGAAAAAAAAAGCACCCGTGGCAAAGGCGGAAAAAAGCACCCGTCCACAAGGCGAAAAAAAAGCACCCGACAGGAGCGCGCGACAAATGTTATGCAGCGAAGTTTATTTAGTACGTTATCAGTATTATGTATAAAACTTTTTGCTTTTTGAAGATTTTACCGTTATTATTTTATAAATTTCTACAATAATGTTCTAAAAACAATTAATACAGACTTTTCTGAAAACAGACGTTGTTTTGCTATAATCGTAGATGGCCCTTACATATCCGTTTTTTTTCATGTAAATTACATGTAAATTATGAAATTTTGCCAACGCTCGTTTGGTAGAATTTATGAATGCCGAATACAGTTACTGAAACTTTAAAAGGTTGCTGTTTCGCAACTTCAAACGATTTTAACGATTATAATATAATTTGGAAAACTAGCTAATCATAAAATTAATCTTGTGTATGGATTGAAGATTAAATAAAAACTAAAAGTGTTTTGTCCAATTAATTTAAACGAGTTGACTGAATTAAACGAGTTATTTCTTATTTATTATGTAGCATTAGACAAAAATAAAAATTAAAAGAAAAAAAACTGAAACGAAAAGACTATCAACTGGTATTCATAAAACTTCGAACTGGGTCTATACGAGACTGGGTTGGTTTTTTTACGAAAAACTAATCAAATCCAAAATTTTTATACTTCAAAAATATCAAAAAGGCATTTTTAAAACAAAAAAATCATATGTTTGTTTGTTTCGCCTAAAACAGTTTTTGAATAAAATTTGTTAAAAATTACGTAAAACGTATGTCAATGACGATATTAAATATTAATCCGTCCAGTTTTGCCGCCAAAACAGACGAACCCAGTCCGAATGAACCCACTCTAAAGTTTTATGAATACCAGTGTATAATTGGAAATATGTTAAAAACAACACTAATATAAACTAAGAGAAGCTTTTAAATTTTACAAATCAAATTAAAGAGTGTGTAAAAAATTGCTCAAATATTTTATACTATGGTGAATACTAACATAAAAATCGCATATTTAAATTCATGGAAATTTGAAGCTAAAACAGATTGCTTGTCAGTTATTACATTTATTATTCAGCGCAATAAGCACAATTGATTAAAATCTATTTTATTTGATTTTTCATTTATGTACTTTGCAAATACTTTTAAATTAATTTTTTTGTTATAAACTATTAATACACGCTATTGAATATTTAAGTTAGCTTTCATAATAAATTATAACTTAATACTTATAAGTTATAACACAATAATTTCATTCTTTATAACGTATAAATAAACGTCACTGTACGATATTTTCATCGCTCCTTTCGGGTGCTTTTTTTTCCGCTTTGCCACGGGTCTTTTTTCCCGCCTTTCCAGGTGCTTTTTTTCCGCCACCCAGATTTATTCGCGCCTGGAAAAATACATTCTACAAAAAAATACATACAAAATATCTTCGGAAAGAATATCTTCTGAAAGACTTTTAAATTCTCAACTCAAGAAAACTTTTTTCTAAAAAATCAAGCTAAGACTGAAAAAAAAAAAAAAAAAAAAGGGTGATAAAAGAGAAAAGCTTCCCGGGGAAAGGGGAAGATCTATTCTGGCATAAATCAAATAAAATCTTCCGGGGGGGAGGAAGATCTATTCTAGACCAACAAGAATAAATCGTCCAGAGGGACGAACTGTTCTAGAGCGCACTTGAAAAATGAGGAAGAAAAATAGGTGAGAAGATATATTCTGCGACACCGGCATAGGAAACCATCCTCGACGTTTGGCAGCGCCCAGCTGAGACCAAGTAATTTGCTGGTGCTTTAACTGAGAGCAGGATAAGAACTGATGGCTGGAACTACCACAACAAACGCAAAAAGCAATTAAAATGCAGTTATTGTCATCACTACTGACGAGTCGCAGTTTATTACTTTTATTTAGTCAAATAATATAATTAAATACAAATGATTTTTAAAATTTAACTTACTGGAAAGAAAAGAGTCCGGATGTGGAAAATTTGAAAACCTTCCTTGGTCACCATGTCTGGAATTTACAACTCTCGGCTTGAAAATGTGGATGAAATTGGCGTTGAAAATTGTGTCCAGTTGTCTTTCTTGTTCTTTGGAAATTTACTTTCTGTGGTGTCATTAGAAAGGCGCTGTGGATTATTAACCCCTTGATCTCTACTAATAAAAATCTGATTCTGCAGATGTGTAAATTGCGGTACTTGAACAGCCTGGTGAGGGAAGTATTATACACTGGAATAATATGGCGTTTTCCTTTGGGAAATCCGATGAATGTTATTTGAGAGTGAATTGGATAATGGTAAAACTATAGCCTTATTTTATGGCACAATTTTTTTCATTTTTTCGGAATTGTAAAGGTAGAAACTGCGGTTGTTTACTTAAATGGTCACCACTCCTTTGTGCTGGTAATCTTCTGAAAAGAAACCCTTGGTTCTTGATCAAAATTCCTTTTATGGTCACGAATTTTAAGTTGAATTAAGATTTTAATTTTTTCTTCCTTATTTTGTGCTCCTAAAACTGGGGATGGTTGTTGAAATGAAAGCCCGATTATAGACGTGACAGTTTGTTTTGTGTTTTCTAGAATTGATTTACGTACTGGAACTGTTTGCAATGAAAAGGTTTTGTCAGTGAGTAATTCTGGCTTTTTGTTTTGAGATCCCACCTCTGAATAATTGCTTGAATGAACTTGAATTTGACGAGGGACATATTTAGAAAATTTACTACTTTTTTCAGCTGTGGTTTGGGGCACAATGGTTAAAATCTGGTCATCTTGAAGAGGAACTGAATAGTTGGCTTTTAACTGAAGACTTCTTTTATTATGAGCTAAATTTAGTGGACGTGAAGATTGAGGGCCAATTTTTTGAGAAAAAACATGTGGTGTTACAGAAGAAGAAAAGCTAACATGGACTGTGTTTTGTTGCCATTCGAAAAAATTGGATTTTCGGCAATATGAATTCCAATATCCTAAAACCAAAATAAGTTTATTTATTTCGAATAAAATAGGATACGCAAAGGCGATTTCACTCGACGCTAAACTTTGTGACCAAATACTAACGATATACTATCAAGCAATAAATATTATTACAGTATAATTTTTCTTAGTTAAATCGGGATAAGATCTCGTGAACATCGAGTATGAAAGATGAACCTTTTTCACTTACCACGTGGTGTTAGGATATAAAATTTAATTTAGTTTGCATCAAATTGGCAAATAAAATCTAGCTGACCGCGAAATTTGCAGTATTGAATCGACTATTTAACGACAAAGCCATTCAAAATTTGTAACGAAATCGATTTAATAATAAAGATCAAGACCCGTATCTTTATAATTATTTATCAATTTACTTAATTTAAAACCCAAATGCAAATTTTTAAAGGGCGAAAAATGGTTAATTCTTGTATATTTTGTAAAAACGTGAATTTAAAAAAAATTCTCGTTCTTATTTGTTTTAAAAAAAACACGTAATTACCGCACAATTTTAATTCGTCCCCTCATGTCTGTTTCTAATTTTCAGCGTCAGCCAGATATAATTCAACCATAATCCTTAATGTTACTGATATAGTAGTTAATATTATGAGCGTACAGAATTATGGGTCAAGTGCCCATCACAAATTCAGAATGTATCACAAATAAATGATTTGTAATATTGTTTTAAATTTCAAGTAATAACAATATGTACATAGATTTCAAAAATTCGATTGGCTTTACGCATTATTTTAAAACATTTTAAAAATTTTTGTGGCCAGCCTAAATATATTACACAAAAAACCTAGGCTACAAAACAAACAGCTTAAAAACGATAATTAAAGTTTTAAAATTACTTAAAATTGGTCCATTAGTCTTGATAAATCTCTTTATATTAAAAAACTATGTAAGCAAAGTTGTTTGTTTTTGGCAAATGTTTTTTTCCCAGTGAGAAACTTAAAACAATATTTTGCCCTGCTAGGTTCGTACGTTGCTATTGATAAGTTACCATTTTTTTAATACTTATCAACAGTTAGTTAAAATGGCTCCCAATTCTGCCTCCAGTAATTTGGAGCAAGTGGGGCAGCAAAGCTTGGATATTGATATTGATAGTACATAGATAGGCGGGATGTTGGGTGGGAGGCAACAAAATTGTGATAAAAATAGGTGGGAGACAAAAACTTGCCGTTCTAAATAACACACCCGTCCTTACCGAAATAACCGCGTAGAAAGCAGCATTGAGCTATAAAATGTTAAAATTATAGCTAGATTAGATAGCTGCTTTTTAGAAAAATTCTCACTTTTTTATCTTTTAAAAATAAAACTAAATTACTTCTGAAAATGGCTGGTCAGTTGTAAATCCGTGTGGCTCACGTGGACCTGAGGAATTAAATGGTTTTAAAATTATTTGACTGTTTTTTGGCAGGAATATTATCGGTTTTGAATCAGGCGTATTTTGGTAATGCTTTAAGGTTGAGATTAATTCTGGATGATGAGTGGTGAATTCTTCTGATTGTACTGGTTTATTCAGAAACAGATCTAATTTTGATTTAAATTCGACATCTAAAAATTATGATATTAATTTTCCCACTTTAATATTTAAAAGCAAGCGTAACAAACGTTTGGGAGCCTAACTTAAGAATTGTACATTTTTTGCCATGAGTGTTCATTTTTTCCGCCAAAAAGTCTTTAACTTAAAGTTTAAAGTTTAAGAGATATCTATTACAATAACTTTTCAAAAATTATCAAGAAGTCCTTTTGGGGTTCGAAATATATTCTCCAAAACCTAAATTTTTTTGTCCTAAATATAGAAAAAAATATTAGTCAGAATATTTAAAAAAAATTGTTATAAAAACCTACGATTTTACTCCAATTTTTTGAAAATTGGGATACAGGAGTAGGAACAGCAAACAGGCTTAATAATAAAAATTTTTTTAAAGTTTTTTTTCGGCAGAGTTGCATCTAAAATTTTGAAAAGAAAAATGCAGATTTAATGTGTGTAAACTGTTTGTTTTAAAAAATCACACTAAACAAATAGAAATTATAAAAAATAATTGAAATAAATGTAGTGTTGGGCAAGCGCTAATTCGTTTTTCAAAAAGGATAAAAATAAAAGCCTCATTGCTACAGTTTTAATATATTTGATACAAAACATAAAACTAAGATGTCAAACTTTTAAACTATAGCTAAAGGATCCCCGTTTTTTATTATACGTTTATGTTTCTGTCGTTTGACAAAATAAATAAAAATAAACAAATTTAAAAAACCTGGATAAAATTTGTGACACCAAAAATTTAAATTTTTATCAAGTAATCGTTCGGATACAACTCTTTTTTGGTTATTTTTGAAAAGCAGATCTCTTCAATTGTAAGGATATTCCAACTAAATAAAAATTGCAAAAATTTCAAGAGGCGGTGTAACATTTTTTATCAAAACTAGATAAAATATTATGAAGAAAAAAATTGACCCCCCGTGCTGTGCACGGCAAAAAACCTTACCAGTGCTTAGAAATTTTTTTAAACTTTTGCAATTATGATCTCAGCTTAAATGTGAAAAGCAAATCACGTTTCTCAGCTCAACGTATAAAAATCGGCGGAAGAAGCTTTGGGTGGTGGACAACGTAAAATTTAATATTGAGCAGCACTGACGAGTTTTCTTTCCGCATTTCATACGCGATTTTTCGACAAAATAATCGAAAAGGGTTAATCAATTTTCCATAAATAAAGCTAAAAACAAACCAGACGTGACTGGTCAGTGGTTATTTATTCATAGAATAAGAACAAGGGGACCATGTATAGTAACTGATCGAACAAAGAGTTTTTTGCCACTTATATTAACCAATCTGAATTGATAAAACTTAGAGCTTGGATTAAGATTGATTGATATTAGTGGTCAATTGATTTAATTGGTGTTCAATTGCTTGATATTAGTGGTCAATTTGTTTTATTTTAATTGATTATTATAGATATGACATGGCTAACCTCGATGACTTTAGTATTGAATCTTTTATTTAACAATAAAGAAAGAAGTTAGAGCAAAAATGGTTTAGTATTAAAAATTACATAGTAGTGTCTTCTAAAAATTATTGATCAAATTAATCAATTTGAAACAGAAATGTTAATAAATTTTCTAACGAATAAAGTTCAGTAATTTTGTGAAAAGGTGAAATTAAAAAAATTGTGCGTTCCTTTCAACATCATAAACGCACAATTTCATTTGGTGCTCTGGTACCGGGTCATTACAACAACAAGCAGGAAACTTGAAGCTATCGGAATTTCTTGGGAACTTAAAGCCACGAGCAATAGAAACTTGGAACTTTTAAGAAAATATTGGTTTGGGTTTATATTTAGGTTTTGTTTAGGCTTAGATAAACTTTTTAGCGATTTTTGTTTTTGGCTCCAAGTCTCCAAATTACGGCTCCATGTTCCCCACTTACAGCTCTAAGTTCCCTATTTTTTGGCTAAATAAATTCCAGCTCCGAATTCTTTCGGCTTCATCGACCCCCAAATATATTCCTCTCATGTCTCCTACAAAATTTTAGGAGGGTCACGTTAGAATTTTAAGGTTCCTAAAAAGACAGGTACTATTCGTGATTTTGGGCTGTATGTTTTCCACAATGGAAATAAAAGTGGGAGGAGGTAAAAGTAAAAATTCTTCAGCTTCATTGGAGATCATTTTCCAAGCACTCACTGATTGAAAATTATGTAGCGTCGTAATGCGGTGGAAATGTATAACACTAAAAAACTTCCGTTTAAACGGCAGGGTTTTGATAATCGTTGCTGTCAAATATAATTCAACAATACACGTTGGCCCTAGTTTTATTTTCTAAACAAATAAACCACTTAATTGTGATTGTTTTTTAGGCTTTTAAATTAATTAGTATTTTATCAAATATGTGAAGATGTTGAACCAAATGTTTTTGTAAGTTCTTATGGAATTTATTTTTATTTTTTTAGTTTAATTTGTTTTTTAATTGCTAATAATGATAATACTAATCCTATATATTATTTTTTACTTGTAGGCTTTATTTTTGTAAAAATAGCAATGAAATTGAATTTTAGATAATCTTAGCCTTTTTATCAACATGTCTTTATTGACGCATCATATGTTCGTAATAATTATACTGTTAACAATTAGTAAGTAATGTTTGAACAGTAATCAAGAACATGTTGTAAGTTTCCTTGTTTATCTATTTTATCAATGGAAATATAACTGAACAAAAGGTAAACGTTTATTTTTATTTTATGCATATGTTGCGTTAAACAATTCACTGATAAAAGGTTACTAAAAAACTTTGATTTTTTTTTAAAATTCATATCGTATTAAAATTATAAAGTTAGGTTTTTTAAATAGATTTCCTAATGATATCAAAAATTGCCATGTTATAATTGGGGGAGGGGTTAAACTTCCAACACTTCCATCCTTATCATTATACAGATGTTATTTAAAGATTTTTAGCTCCCTCCTTGTTGTCGAGACCGTGCTTACGTAATGTTTTTCGGTAAAACAATTTATTCGTATTCTTTGAAAAAGCAGTCAGCTGATTTACTGAGAAAAACAAGTGATTCATTTTTCTGCCAATAGCATTATGGAAAAGGGCGGTATGAATTTTAATGACGAAACACTAAAACGTAGAAATACAGCGCTTAAAAATGCGGAATATGAAACGAGAGACGATAAAAAAAATAATTCCTATTTTTTTTGTAAAGTGAAACTATGTGCGAAAATAAATTACCCGCCAGACAGTACTTACAATAAATCACGCCAAAGAATTTCGAAATAACTTAACTATCCCACGAAACAATGTTTTTTAAGCAAACAAGCAAATTAAATTATTTTCAAAAAGAGCTTCATTTTAGATAAAGAAGATGTATAATGCATTGCAGTTTTTCTTATATAAACGTAACAACTAAAACCATACATAGGCAAGTTGGTCCAGAATGGGGGGTTAAGCCCCAAACTAGAGCGGAGGGTTAAAATTCGAGAAACGCAAAATACCAAATATCGTTTTTTTTCTGGAGTGCATTTTACTCATATCGTTTTTTCGATTTTAAAGAAAAATAGGTAAAAACGCTAATATTAGCTCAAAAAGCCCTTTTTACTGCATTTTTGAGTTTTTCACAATTTAAAACATTCATTTTGACCTCAAAACTTAAAATTTTAAGATAATTAAAATTCATTTTAAAAACATTTTTTCTTTATTTTTCCAAATTTGTGGGTTAACCTTTTTACCCCCACTTCTGAGTGGGGGGGGGGTTAATGTTAAACCCTCTTCTCAAAATTTGGGGAGGAGGAAATTCCAAAATGGGGGCACGGCGCACGGGGGGAAGGGAGACAGACAAAAAAAGGGAAAAACAGAGAGAAAAAAGAAGAAAACGACGAAAAAGCGAAATTTAGGTAAAATAGATCTGAAATCGCTTAAAATAGGCTAAAAACTTCAAAAATTTGGTGAAAATAGGTCGAAAATGTCGCAATCAATTTTAGTATTTTTTTCATTTTTAGGCGGGGACATAAAACGAGGGGGGGCACAGCCACTTATAAAGCGAGGAAGCATTTTAAGACCATGCACAGGTGTGCGCCAGGAAAAAATACATTCTGGAAAATATCTTCGAAAAGAATATCTTCTAAAAGACTTTTAAATTCTCAACTAAAGAAAACTTTTTTTTCCTAAGCTCAAGCGAAATCTTAAAATCAAGCTAAAATGACATAAAAAAGTTTAAAAAAAAGCTTTAAAAGTTTTTTATAATACTATATAATTTACTGCTGAAAGAAGATATTTTTTCCAGAAGATATTTTGCAGAAGGTATTTTTTCCGGACACCCACATGTCTACTACAGAATACACTATCTTTCTTTCAAAATTTTTAAAACTAAAATTTCTAATAACACCGGCGGTGCTGATGTGCATTAAATTGAGGCAGAATATAAATTACCCCAACAAGCAATGCATGATGAGAATGTAGAAGAGGATTAAGTGGTGGTTGAGAAAGAAATTCGGCCCATGATTCCGCAGCAAATGGAAACGGACGATTCTGCACAAGCAAATTACAGCCGTTAAAAACCAAAGAAATGCGACCCCGGAGGTCCTAAACCAAAAAAATTTATACAGTAACTTTAAGTTTATATATCAATGTAAATTTGTATAGCAAAGACACAAGTGTGCAAGTGTGCACTAATATAGTACCTACCCAAGTCGTAGCCAGGGGCGTTTATGGGGGTTGTAAGTGTAACCCCCTCCCCCTTTTGGGCTGGCGTGGCGGAGGTAAAAATTTGAGGGTTCTAAGAGAGTAATTTTAAAATTTTTTCTTGCGCTTCGCTCCGCTCAGCGCTCGACATTTACATACCTTTTTGCAACTTTTAAGTGATGTTTAAGTGATGGCTCATAAAGAGCGCTTATTTAGGTCAGTTTTAATGACTTTCAATAACAATTTTTCAAATTTTTTTCGCGCTGTCGCACGATTTTAAATGGTATACCTTTATAAACCAAAAATTTTTCAAGTCTAACTTAAAAAAACATTGCAAATAACAGCAAAAAGAATCACCTAGCGCGAAGCGCAAAAAATTTTACCCGTTTTTAATGTTTTTTTACGGTATTTTGAAAATTTGGAGTACAACCCCCTACAGCCCCCCTACAACCCCCCTTTCGAAAATTTTGTATAAAGTGCAACCCCCCCTTTCTAAAATCCTGGCTAAAACTAAAACCCTGTAGTCTGTACCTGCCTACTATAATAGATACTATCTATAATTGCTTATTTGGTAAATATCATGATTATAAATGTTTATACAATCAATCAATCAATCCTATATAATTTTATATAGTTTAATTTTATAAGTTTATACAAATCAATTTTTAGCTTACGAAATTATGTGAAATTTTTCAATGTTACCTAACACTACTTAAGTTTTCTAATTGTATAGAGTACGGCATTAAATTAATGAAAATATTTCAAAAACAAAATTTTGTATGGAGTGCAACCCTCCCCTTTCTAAAATCCTGGCTAAAACTAAAACCCTGTAGTCTGTACCTACCTACTATAATAGATACTATCTATAATTGCTTATTTGGTAAATATCATGATTATGAATGTTTATACAATCAATCAATCAATCCTATATAATTTTATATAGTTTAATTTTATAAGTTTATACAAATCAATTTTTAGCTTACGAAATTATGTGAAATTTTTCAATGTTACCTAACACTACTTAAGTTTTCTAATTGTATAGAGTACGGCATTAAATTAATGAAAATATTTCAAAAATATAATATAAATAAACTGATAAAAATTAAAATAGCATTTATTATTTTTTACACAATTATGTTGATATTTTTAGTTTATTGGCAATTTACCAACAACAAAAAAATAATAAATCAACTGTAACGGTGAAATATAATCCTCTGATACGCTTGTTGCGTTTCAGGGAATCAATGATAGATTAAATTAATTTTTTAATGTTTGTAATGTAACCTAAAATTAAAACAAAAACACCTAATTTAATGAGCTTAGACGATAGTGAGTGCTGCTGATATTTTTATAAATTTACTTGATTAATTTTTGTGAGATTTAGAATTTTTTTTGTAACGGCACTCGTTTTAATTTTAGGGATGACGAGGAAACGCGAATTGTTGCTGGGTTGGATTAAGTGTAGTAAATAAAACTATCTTTGAAATGTGACAATTTAGTGTTATGTAACTGTACTCATAGTGTTAATATAAATGGGGTTTGATAGCGATATTAGGGCCAATTATTTGGTCTGCTTATCCATAGAGCCAAATTATTTTATTCAAACTTTAAAGTTTGTGCGCTAGATACTATGACGATTTTTCGTTGTTTAAGTGTCATTAAATCAACTCAATAATAATTAATAGCAAAGTGTGACTTATAACTAAATATTTATTATTATTATTATTTATTAATGAAGTATTCATATGTTGTAAAAACAAGAAAAAATTTGACAAACATTAAAATTCGCAGTTTTTCAAACTAATTACTGTTGACACGCTTTTTTTCGTTTTTGTGCACAAAAATGCCAAAAAAATTTAGGTAAATATAACATGATAATAAACTGAAAAAACATGCTTAAATTAAATTTATTAGGCGGACCTACAATTTAAGGATCCCACCCAAACACAGTACTAAAACTTGGGTTTTTCCAAAAACACATTAAAAATTGGAAGGTTTAGGATTCCCATTATCCTAGACAATGTATACATACTAGTGGCATTATCTTAAAAACTGTGTTTTTATGAATACGCCACCTGGCAAGGCAAACGAAAATACTTTCCAACATACCGTATGCAAGCTATACAGTCGAAGTTGTTAAAGCAATTTTTCGTCATGACATCTATGGTTTGGTTTTCTTTGCTTCTGTTAGGGTATCTACGGCTGTCCCACACAATGTTGTAAAGCCCCTGATTTCTTTTCATCATTAAGTTTGAGAAATCGTTTTCAATTTCCATGCTACAATAATAATACTAATTATCATTAATAATTGATAATTAGTGAGTGAAGACAGCAAATACTAAAAATTTACTGACGAATTAAAATCTCGCTTGTTGATTTAGGGTAATTGAAGCCAAGGGCACTTAGAGCTGGAACCATAGGTGAGAACGGTCGGGGAAGCTAGGGGGTGGTTTACCCGGGGTAAATTGAAATTTGAATTCTAGAAGGGGGTCCCAGGGGGGTCCGGACCCCCCTAGCTTTTTAGGGGGGTCGACCCGGGGTGCGACATTTTGAAATCTAGAGGGGGGTCAGGTGGCGTCCGGTATTCAAAGCAAAACAGTTTTAAACTATAATAACTTTTATAATTGTTCTTTTTATAGGATAATACTACATTTTATTGAATAAAAGGCGATATTCTGGTATAAAAAAGGTGTAAAAGCATGAATATGTGATGAAAATTCACGTTTTTGGAAGAAAATTTAGTATAAAAAAGTACCTAAAATTTTCCCAAGGGAGGACGGGGGGTCAGATTTCTAAATTCTAGAGGGTCAAATTCTAAGGTCAAATTCTACAGGGGGTCAGGGGTAAAAAACTCGCAAATTGGGGGGGAGGGGGAGGACCCTCTAGATTTTCGTCTAGGGCGGTCCCAAAATTTGGAGGCTAGGGGAGGGACGTGGATCCCACCGTGCCTCACCTTTCTTCCCTATGGCTGGAACTTAAAGCCTAAGGGTATAATAACCATACATCGGCACGGGGGCCGTTGGGACTTAACCTTCCCCCAAATTCTTGAAAAGGGTTTAAGGGTTTTAAAGGGTTTCACCCCCTCCACTTGATAAGTGGGGGGGAGAGAAAAAGTTGACTGGGAATGTAAAAATGTTGAGGTCAAAATGAATGTTTTAAACACAAAAAAGCTCAAAAATGCAATAAAAAGGACTTTTTTAAACCTAAAATTAGCGTTTTTTACC
>JASAMX010029351.1:0-32076 GCA_030248175.1 Microlaimidae sp. YZB2_3
TCACTTCACATATTCATCACTTCACACGTACATCACTTCAAACGTTCATCACTTCACACGTTCATCACTTCACACTTTCATCACTTCACACGTACATCGCTTTCGCGCGTCTTGCATACTGATAGGAGACTGGACTGGAGTCCCGACTAGGACACCTGTTGCAATAATACCTGTTTCCTAACATTGTTGTGTAGTATTTGGTTCAGTGGTCATTGCTGAGTAACGTAGTCTTACGTATCCTGCTTTATGCAAAATAAATAAACTATTTTTTTAAAATCAAATTTGCGATGCTTTAAGTCGAATAAGGTAATTTTTTTAACAAATGCATAAGAAACAATTTGTTATGTTTAACTTTCCTGAATAAAATATGGGTTTCAGAAAAATATTAATTTCAAATAGCATTAATGACGTATTTAAATTCCAATGAACTATTATTTAAAAGTTACCTAAACCAAGAACATTTATTCCTTTTTTAACAAATATGTAAATAAGAAAACGAAAAACAATTAAAAAAACTGCACGGAAATAGTTTTCAAAAGCATAAAACAAATTTTAGTATTACCACGTAAATTGAAAAACCGGTTGGAAGGAAATAATAGGTTAGATTATATTACAACGTTTTAAAAAATTTCATGATTTAAGCAACTTAAAAAATTACCGGAAAAACGATTTGCATATAACAAATAACACGTACTTTTTTTATAAAAAAACAACTAAATAGTTTTCAGAAGGGAATCAGTGAATTGAACCGCATTTAAAAAAACAGCAATTTCTACATAACAGAAAATACTTCATATTTTAAAAGCGTTAAAACCTGTTATAAAAAGAAAACTAATAAATATTTTTTAAAAAAACATCCAGTCAAACGCCACCATGATCCGGAAAAAATTCGGGCCCGGTGTGCGGTTGGAAGATGTACAGATTTAATTTGTAAAAGTTGTATTTTTTGAATTTCAATTTCAATTATTCTGATCTAGAAATGATAACCCCATAATCGATCAAAGTCACGTAAAAAATAATTTGCATAAGCATGGTTGGAACGCAGCTGATTGGTCATTCCGTATGATATATTTCAGCAATAGTACGTTCACCATGGTTGAATTATATCTGGCTGACGCTGACAATTAGAATGCAGACATGAGGGGACCAACTAAAATTGTGCGGTAATGACTTTTTTTAAAACAAAAACGCAGATTTTTTTTAATTCCACCGTTTCACAAAATATACATAAATCAACCAATTTTAGCCTTTAAAAAATTTTGCATTTAAGCTCCAAATTAAGTAATTTGATAAATAATTATTAAAATACAGTTTTTACTCTTTGTTATCAACCCGCTTTATTAAAAAATTTTGAATGTTTTTGTTGTTAAATAATCGATGCGATACTGACAATATCGCGGTCGGCTAGATTTTATTTGCATTTAAATTAAGTCGATTAATTTCTAATCACAACTTATAAATCGGAGTATCTTGCCTGTAATCTCGGGAAACTTTAACAAATATTCTAAAAAAACTTTATAAAAAATGAGGAAATTAAAAAGAACTGTGGCAAGACTGTTTCATATGATAAAGTTTTTCATAGGATATATAGCAAAACCCTTAACAAAGAAAAATAACACCAACTAACTTCGAATGACTTTTATAAACATCTGCACAAGGTATATCTTGCCGAGGAAAGTTTCGTGAAGTACGTAAAGTAGATTTTTTGACATACGATATCTTGCGAGATATAAGCATATAAAAAATATGGCTGTTAATAATACAAAAAACTACTATAAATAGGAAATTTGCAAACATCGATGGGGTGAAATGAAGCTTAGTAAAATTCAAAATACAACAAAAATTATTAAACCCCACTTAAATATTCATTTCACAATGTTCAGCAGTGAAACAATTTGCAATACAGGAGAAAATAACCCTATTTTAAGTATATACAGAGTTTTGTTTGCTTCTGTGTGGTTTTTAAAATTAAATCTGGAGTGTCTTTTCATAAACCTTTTAATGATATAAGTTCATTGGCACAGGCACAGTGGACTAGCGCATTGTTTTTAGTACTAAGAAGGTCCATAAGTTAAAAAGTTAGCACCCAGTGGAAACATTTTGACAGTATTTTTTGGTTTTATAATTTTTTTTTGATTTTTTTTTTACATTTTTTTCAAAGAAAATGATCATTACTCAAAATTTTAAAAACACTGCAAGACGCCATAAAACAATAATTAAAACTAAACCTTTATATACAAAATTGAGTGATTTTGCTATATTTTATGTGGTCACTACAACCCCTGTGTGGTAAAAACTATTATAAAAATTGGGAACGGGACACGAGGGTACTGGACACGAGGGTACTGGACACGAGGGTACTGGACATGAGGGTACTGGACACAAGAGTACTGGACACGAGGGTACTGGACACGAGGGTACTGGACACGAGGGTACTGGACACGAGGGTACTGGAGACAAGGGTACTGGACACAAGGGTACTGGACACGAGGGTACTGGACATGAGGGTACTGGACACGAGGGTACTGGACACGAGGGTACTGGACACGAGGGTACTGGACACGAGGGTACTGGACACGAGGGTACTAGACACAAGGGTACTGGACACGAGGGTACTGGACATGAGGGTACTGGACATGAGGGTACTGGACACGGGGGTACTGGACACGAGGGTATTGGACTTGAGGGTGCTCGACACGAGGGTACTGGACACGAGGGTACTGGACACGAGGGTACTGGACGCGACGGTGCTGGGCTTAAAAAAATTGCGTTCACCACAACCTCGCAGCAAAATTGATTCATTATGCAAGGGGGGACACGAGGGTACTGAACACGAGGGTACTGACGAGCAAAAAACATAACCTTCCCGCATAAACCGGGATAAACTTATTGCATAACAATAGTTTGTTTTACTTAAAAATATTTTAGTTTGTTTGACTGACTTATAAAGAATAGGGTTATAAAAAAATTATTGAGAAGGCCTAAAACAAAAATCATAATTTCATGTTTGACATTTTTGTGTTATTTGTCTACATTTTCGTGCATTTTTTTAAAAATAATTCTAAAATGCTGAGAAGCTATGAGACGACTTGAAAAATAATAAACATTAAGGTTGCTGTTATGCTTTGATTGTGCTGTCAAAACATTTTTGTGGTTATTTTTCGTGGTGTGTGGAAAAAATGAATTTTTAATAATGCTTTCGGAAAAAATAACTGCAAAAATAATTGCAAATAACTGCTATTAATAATCTTGCAAAAACATTTTAGTAAAATATTTTCTAAAAAACAATTGCTTGCCTTTTTTAAAAGTAAATTGTTGAGTATTTTTTAAAAGCACACTATTTTAAAAATATTACGATAAAGTTTAGCTTATTTTTTGGGTTTTGCTTAGGCTTAGGAAAATAAAGTTTACTGTGCAATGGTAAGATTTTGCAGACTCCCAAAGATTTGTTGTTGGAATATTTTAGTTACTCACGACTTTATACTTACATCTAAATGCAAAAACATCATACATGAAAAATCTAACAATTGTTTGTATGTTTTTGGGTTTTAAAGGCACATTTTGTTTGTCTTGCTTTAAATGATTAACTTGTGTTCAAGTGATTCCCTAAGCTAGAGTGGACTAAAAAAGGCAAGAAGATATTTGTTAACATTTCTACTACTGAAATTTATTTTTGCAGAAGTTATTTTTTTCCAAAGATTTTATCAAAAAACTATTATTAATTATTTTAATCAAGAGTCGATAAAAAGAGTCTAAATAAAAAAATGACAGCAAAAAAAACTGCACAATACGCTTCGTATTTTCAAACACGTATCTGCTTTAGAAAAAACAGTAATTAATAAATTTCTTAGCGTTCTCTTTCCACTCATGATTGTTTAATATTATTTTTTTAGTTTTTTGCAAAGGCAAGGTTTCGAAGCTTCACAGCTTTGTTTAAAGTAAGCTTCAATAATATTATTATTGTTTTTTATTAGAAAGCCATAGTATAATTTGTGTGTAAAATGACCTTTAAAAATTTCGTTTAGTTAGTACGATGTTTTTAAACAGTTTGCAATGTTTTTTTTTAGTAAATTCCATTATATTTAAGCAAGCAAAAATGTTATTTATAATTAAAATCAAACTGACTTACATGTATGTAACGTTTAATTGTCTACGCATTCAAACAAAGATTAAAATTTAGTTCAGCTCATTCAGTTTTAAAAATTTACATATTTGTGGCAAACGTATTTTTTCTTAGCTCAGTACTCTCGTGTCCAGTACCCTCGTGTCCTAGAATCTAAAAATCTGGCCTCTCTGCATAGTTTTTGAAAGTTTGGAATTTTGGATAAATTTTTTTTATGCTTAAAGGTGCGGTATCGAGTCAAACTTTTTGTCTTCGATTTTGATGATATTTTTGTGAAAAGTTTCATATTTTTGTGAAAAGTTTCATATTTTTGTGAAAAGCTTCAAAAAGCCCACGAAAATTTTTTCATCAAAATATCTCCAGTGGTTCAGGAGATATGACCCCCAAAAATGGCATTTTTGCGATAATTCTGTACTTAAAAAGATTGCTTAATGTGTATAAAAAAACTAAGGTACAAAATATACACTCAAAAAACGGCTACTTTCTACTTTAATTTAATATATTGATATTTAAGATTAGTGCAGTGTTTGTTGAGATATTTCCTTTCCCGTACAAAAAACCTTGGATTTGTTGCTATAAAAACGAGCGATTTGTCTAGAAAATTTTACGTTCGTTGCTGAGCCTGTAGGGGCCGTTGTGGGGGTTACTAACTACTGATTTAAGTTTGCGTGCGTTTCATTGAGTTTGAGCTCTGGTTAACAGACTTTTTTTGATTTTTCATTAAATAAACATAAAAATAATTACTTTTTTACAAAAACTGTCTGTTTTGGTTTTTTGTTATTTCGAAACTATAAATTTTACTTTCAGCGCTTCAACTTTACCAATTTTCTTTTGACCCTTCACAGTTTTTTTAATTAAAAACTCATATAAATGCAAATAAAATATGCTTTGTTTTTCTTTTTAAAGCATATACGAATAATAAAAATTTATTAGTTGTTTTTGAAGTTATATTGATAAAAACCGAAGGTGTTAGGTGTCTGGACTGATTTCGTTGTTTTTTTTTTCTTTATATCTTTGTGCAGATATATTGGTATAGAAAAGTTGTTGAGAGTGCTTTATTAAATCATTTTTAATAGGAAAATAGTAAAAATTATACTTAGTGTACTGTGTTTTGCCCTCTCGAAAGTTTTTGAGTGCTAAATGTACGACCAAAATTGGGATTAAGTTCGCCCAACATTTTTTTCCTTCATTTTGTGTTTTTGGAAATATTTTGATAAAAAGGTTTAGTGGGCTATTGGGGCTAGGGGAAAAATTTTGTCAAAAAATGGTCAAAATCGAGGAGAAAAACTTTAACTCAGTACCGCCGTACCTTAAAAAAACTTCAAAAACTTAAAAAAATCCATTTATTACGATGTTCATTTATGTTGCAGTAGTAGAGCTATGTTATAGCATAATGTACAATCGATATATTAAATATGATTTATTAGATCATATTTAATTTTGTGAAAGAAAGTAAACTAACTTCAACCGCATTTTCTGGTAATGAATTAAAACATTTTGCAGTTCGCGAAGCATAAGAATGAAACAACAAATAACATTTAGCAGGTGATAAATTTAATTTTTTATTATGATCGTTTTTTCCTTTAAACGTAGCCCACTGAAAAATTTTTGAGAATTTTAAATCATTCAGGTTGTTAATTATGCTAAAACACATACTAAGATCAAAGCGAATTCTGCGGGTTTCAAGTGGATCAAGACCAAGAATTTTTAAACGGTCAGTATAAGATGCGTTCGAAGGGAGATTACACCTTAAAAAATTCTACGTGTGTATTTTCTTTGAATGCTTTCAATTAAGTCTATATCTTTTAAAAGATAAGGTGACCAAACTTGAGAATTGTATTCAAGTATAGGTCTAACAAAAACTTTATAGGTTTTGATTAGCGCATCTAAATTTTTTGTTTGAAAGCAACAAAACAAAATGTTTGAAACTGAAAACGCTTTTTTGGCGATACTGTTGCAATGATTAGAAGATTTGGCATTAGCCGATACAAGAACTCTTAAATCTCTAGTTTCCGAGTTTAAATTTAATTTGTGATTTTTAATATACACAGGAAGTGCAGGGTTTTTATTCCCCATATGCACTACACAGTACTTATGATAAGCAACTTCATTCTGCCACTTTTCACACCATAAAACTAGTTTGTTTGTGTCGTTTATGAAAAGACTATTTTCTTCATATGAATGTCTAGAGTGGTATAGCTTTACGTCATCGGCGAATAATTTTATATTTACGTCATAGAAAAGACTAGGTAGTTCGTTAATAAATAATAAAAAAAGTAGAGGACCTAAAACGGAACCCTGGGAACACCCGATGTAACATTACGATAGGAGGAGCTTTCATTACTGATGACCACTTTTTGTTTTCTATCGCTTAAAAAAGCCAGAATCCAGTGTAGTAAATTTCCAGTAATTCCGTAGGCTTTAAGTTTGCTTATTAATATTTTGTGACACACTGAATCAAAAGTCTTACTAAAATCAAAAAAAAACCGGTACCATTACAAGTTAAAGTGTTATTTTCGGTTAACAAAGGAGCAATGCTTTTCTTAGGGTCTTGTATACTTTTTACAAATTTAAATAGGACATTTTTGCCGTTAGAATTAAGTATTTTATGTTCTAACTAACACTAAGATCAAAGCCGATTCTGCGGGTTTCAAGTAAATCAAGACCAAGAGTTTTTAAACAGTCAGTATAAGATGCGTTCGAAGGGAGATTACATCTTAAAAAATTCTACGTGTATAATTTTTAAACGCTTTCAATTAAGTCTATATCTTCTAAAAAATAAGGTGACCAACCTTGAGAATTGTATTGGAGTATAGGCCTAACAAAACCCTTATAGGCATTGATTAGCGCATCTAAATTTCTTGTTTGAAAGCAACGAAACAAAATGTTTGAAACTGAAAACGTTTTTTTGGCAATATTGTTGCAATGATTAGAAGATTTGGCATTAGCCTATACAAGAACTCCTAAATCTCTAGTTTCCAAGTTTAATTTAATTTGTGATTTTTAATATACACAGGAAGCGCTAGGTTTCATAAATTTGAAAGGTAAATTTAATATCAGAAATTTCAGCATTTGTTAATTTATTTAATTTATCGCACACATTTGAATCAGTTGTAAAGTTTTTGGTAAAAATCAAATTTAGGATCTCACATTGTTGTTTAGCATTACAAGTTAAAGTGTTATTTTCGGTTAACAAAAAAAGCAATGCTTTTCTTTGGGTCTCGTTTACTTTTTACAAATTTGAATAGGGCATTTTTGTCGTTAGAATTAAGTATTTTATGTTCTAACTAATGTACATTTTCGGAATCTTCCAAGCCTTTCGGCGGATACTACTTTGTCCCAATGAGATTGAAGGCCGCACTCCTGGAAGAAATCTTTCAAATTTATTAGCAGACCATTCAAAGATTTGTTTGGGGTCTTAGGGAAATTTGAGGGAATTACTTGAGTTTCGATTTCTTTTTCACTCAGTACTTTTTTGCGGCATCGAAAAACTGTGGTTTGCGAAGGCAAAATTCCTTTTTTGACAGCCGCCGCGTAGGATGGAGCATAATTTGGAGAAGCTTCTTGTGAGTGAGGGCCAGTTTGATCGCCAATAGCTTTTGCTAGGTTCTCCAACTTATAAAGAATTATCAAGAATCTATGGAATATCTTGAGCAAGATTTTCTTTAAGCTGGGAAATAGCTAATTCTTTGTGATAAAATTTTCCAGAAAGGTCCGAAAGCGATAACTGATTTTCAGACGACGTTGAAAATTTCCTAGGAGAAACTCTTGTAGGTTGTGAACAAGCGGCGGAATGGTAGTAAAATCTGAAGTGATGGCCAGGAAGTTCGAAAAGCTGGCGGGTACTTTGGCTAGGCTTGAAATTGGTACGGCCGAGACACTTAAAATGGTGAACTGATTCACAGTTGTAACACTTGATGTGCGTAGAAAATAGTTCACCGCCATCTTCACCACAAGATACGCAAATTTCGGCTTCAGATGGCGTAATTAATGGAGAGCCGCTGGAATTAGTTTCATTTATGGCGCATTTGGAAAACAGTTTAAGAAGTCGCCGAAGAAAGACGAGTGGAAATTCAAAAAGGGCCGGAGAAAGAGATTAGCCCAGTTGAACATGGGCAAAAACCGCCAAAGTATAAAAAAATATGTCTGCGCCCAGTCAACCCAGAGCGACAGAGTGACTTTTAGCTAGGTTGAGTTCGGAAGCAACACAAAGAAACACAAAGAACCTAGCCGAAAAAAAAACGCAAAAAATGATAAAGTCACTTACATATTAAAGTTCGATTGAAGAAAGCTGGATAAATTAATGTGATTTTCGAATAAAATCACCCTGGTCAAAATCCATTGTTCTAATCAGAAGGAATCCCCTGCTCATCAAAGGACACCGCGCGCATAAAGGGACGTCCGCATTTATGTCTAATAACAGGCCCGCGCCTTTCTAATAACCCGCCCGCGTGGCATTCTTTTAGCCATATTCCCACCCTCATTTTGAAGCCCTGTTTTGCCGCTGCTCTTCCGAAAACCTATCCCACGGAGCAAAACATATATATGACGTGATCACTAATACTATATGACATTTTAAAGCAAAAAAATTCTGAGGCGAAACCAGATATTAAATAAATTATGAGCGAAGCAAGTGAAAACAGCTGGTCCACAGCGCTTTCCCCGACGTCACGCTCAATGAAATGTAATGTCACTCTGTGATGTCACAAACGCTAATGTAGCTTCATAGCTAAATTCTTTTAGCAAATGTACTTTTTTTTATTTTTAAGAAGTTTGATAATTATTTAACTTTTCTATAAATTTTAAAATAATTTATATTCGTTCAACGCTAATATTACTCTTAGGGTTGGTTCATACCTATGTAAAAAGGTCCTTTGGACAAAGTCAAAAGGACAAACACAGCGTATAAACGTATGTAAAAACGTCCTCTGGACTTGTCCAAAGGACGTTTTTACATAAGTATGAACCAACCCTAACGCATGATTTTTTTTGCTTTTCGCCACTCTGTTGACTTTTCGTCACGCCGCACGGGTATTTTAGAAACGAAAAAATTTAGTTTTATTATAATTAATATTATTGCCGGTGGTTTTATCGGAAAGTTGTGCAATAAATATGACGAGGGTTAAAATAAATTTGGTAGCAATTTAATTTTTGATCAACTGCATCAAATTTTACGTTAGTGGTACTTAAGTTACTTTAAAATAACTATTGCTGGCCTCGTAAAATTACAAAAAAGACCACAGGGTAATAATTAAAATTTTCCAATTTGACGTTTAAAAAACTAATTGCGACGCAGAAGTTTTTAAATCCTGCTTTCTCACAAAATAATACTAAAATCAGCAAACTGTAGCCGCTGTTTAATTATATCTGACTGACGTCGTAAAATTTTATTATGCACCAGACAGTAATTATTAAAATGTTGCGATTTTGACGCTTAAAAAAATTAGGACGCAGAAGCTTTTTAAATGCCGCCTTTTCAACAAAATATACAAAAGAAGTAAACGTTAGCCGTTAAAAAAATTGAAATTTCTGTTTCAATTTGATTATTTCAATAAGTAATTGTTAAAATAGGGTATTTAAATTTTAATAGTAAATCTTATTTGTTCAGACTTTTGAGTTGTATTGATGTTAAAAACTATAAATAAAGAAATATTGATAAAATATCGATATAAATATTGATGTTATAAATATAAATAAAATACAAGATAATCATAATAAATAAATTTTAACTTACAAGTTAAAATTAAAAAAAATTTGAAACACTTCTTCTATGCTTGTACATAGAGAGATAAGACAAATCACAGAAAACTGTAAAATAGTTTAAAATTTTTTTCTTGGCATGAAAAAAGATAATATAATAAAATAATAAACATAAAATAATCAGAAACCAGCACGGAGCACTCTTTTTCTTATTAAATGGGTGAACTCTTAACCATTGTTGATGGCGTAGGCTAAACAAAATAAAACCTTAAACAGCTTCCTAGTAAATTAAAAATTTAAACATTTTACACGACTAAAAAATTACCCATATTTTTCTGATACTAAAAAATTTTTGCTTTTGCCTAAAAACTTTTGCTAAAAATACCTAAATTTCATACTAATTAGCTTAGTTTGCTTAACTTTTTTGACTTTCGTTTTTTTTGGGTCCCCCAAATTTTTTTTCTTGTAGTTAATATTTGGAGCTGATTTTTTGCACGCATATGCTAAATTGTCACCTCACCTGAATTTTATTCTTGTATAATATTCTATTATCAGCAGTTAAATCTCTGCTCATGTAAAAAACGTCTATTTAAAACCAAATATCTAAGTCTGTAAAATCTTGAAAAGTTTAGATTTAATATAAGGCGACTTTTTCTTTAATGTCTTCTATCTATTACATAAAACAAATTAACTGACGAAGTATTTGTTAAAATAAAAGTCTGATAAATATTTTTAAGTTGATTGTTTTAAAGAAACTTGTTTCAGTTTTTTTTGGCATTAAGTTTTTTGAATTATTGCAATTGTAGCTTTCTACTATTTCTTTTAATATTAGGATTTTTTTCAAAACTTTGTTTTGGCTTTTGCTAGGTATAAAATAATAAATAAAATATAATGTAATAAATATATTATAGCAAAAAAATATTTTTTTGCTAACTTGTCAAAGACAATCTTTAACTCTGACTCCGACTCCGACGTAATGTGCACGGTGGCAACTTAATTCGCGTCATCTCCTGTCATCAGATTAAATTTTGGAGAGCAAGCATAGTCAAAAAATTATCAGATCTTTATTTATAAACTAACCATGTTACATTTTTTGACTCTGACCTCTTCCAGTGTTTGACTATGATTTGTCACCATGCTTCAGCCTGCTTCCGTTAAAAATATATCGCTAGCTATAGCTACTAGAGTCTTTACATGTTTATATTGTAACTGAAGGCAGCACTATCTGCCTAAAATGCAGATTAAGCTGTTTGCTCTGTGCTTCATACTTGTCTATATTAGTGATATTCCCTGGAGCTGCGGAGCTCCGCCCTATTTTTGTACTACTTTCGTAAATATTTAAAGAAAGATGCCATAGTGTATTTTTTCAAAAATTTTTTGTAAATTAATTTTTTTAAAAAAGTTATTTAAAACGCTCGAAATAATCTTAAAACAGGTAATGGAGTAATTTGAAATGTATTTCAAGCTTAAATAATTTTGAAATACATTTCAAATCGCTCATTTGGAGGGAGAAACTTCGGAGCTCCAGGGCTCCCTTCGCTTTAAATGGACGGAGCTCCGAAGCATGATAATTGAAGGGTAGAAATATCACTAGTCTATATAACATATTTTCGCTCTCTCATATTTCCATCTACCCTATTTTTTCGCTTGTCTTGTAACTTCTACGCTACTATCTGCCCTAAGAAATATCTTGCTCTCTCTTAATAGCACCCAGCCCTCTACCTGCCTCTGAGGCAGTTGCTGCTGCGTCCAATGTTTTCTCTATTGACCGAAAAAGATCAAAATCTGAAAAGTGTGCGTATAAAGGCTGGTTCATATTTATGACAAAACGCACTTTGGACAAAGTCCAAAAAACAAAAGTCCTTTGGACTTTGTCCAAAGAACAAAATTTAAAGGACAAAGTGTTCATACATTTTGTCCTTTGGACTATTCCCTTTGGATTTTGTCCAAAGGACAAATTTCAAGTAGCATTCATACTTCGTCCAAAGAAAAAAGTCCAAAGGACGGTTTGGCTTTCTAAAATTGTCCTTTGAACCTTTGGACTTTGTCTAAAGGACGTTTTGTCATAAGTATGAAGCAACCAGCCTTAAAAAGCGCTGTAATGTAAATCACAAACAGCTGCTATGGTGTACGGGTGTGCATTGCCGGGAAATTTCATTTTAGCCTTAGCTTTAGTACTAAAGGTTCAAATATTGTTTAGCCTTAGCTTTAGTACTAAGCCCAAAAAAGGCTTAGTACTCAAGCATTTTAGCCTTAGCTTTTGCCAAACTGACAAATATAGAACTGTTCCTAAATTTTAATTATATTAATTATCCCTATTTTAAGGTAATTCTTAGTATTACATTGTTAAGTTTACAGTTAAAACTATACACTAAAGACGTTTTTAACGTTTATTGCATCAGGTTTTAGTTTTATATTTTGAAAATATTATTTTTAGGCTTAATTTTACAATTTTAAAGTTGCTCTTGTAACTGTATTCCAGTTTTAACTTTAAATGTTAATAGCTATATCAAAAATGGTTAATTATCAAGAATAGTTCTTCTGAAATGAATATCTAAAGCAACAAAACATTTAACAAACATTTTTTATTAAAAAAAACGCTTGCTGCATAATAAACTTCACAAAATGCCCATATGAAATATTAAAAATAAGATTATTTTAATATTAAGCACTTAGAAACTCGAAAAATACTTCAAAAGAGCAAAAAAATCAGTATTTTTAAATTTCTTAAAAGTGCGGTGCGGAGTCAAACTTTTTGTCTTCAATTTGGATAATATTTTTTGGAACCTTACCCCTGCCCCCCAATAGCCCACAAAAATTTTTTCGACAAAATATCTGCAGTGGTTAAGGAGTTATTACCCCTCAAAAATGGCATTTTTTGACAATTATGTACGTGACAAATTGCTCAATAATATTAACTTTACAAATTATGCACTCAAAAGCTAATTTCTACTCTATGTTGATACCTTGATCGTTTAGATTGGTCGAGTATTTGTCAAAATATCGCGTTTCCTGTACAAAAAAACCCCCGATTTTTTTCGTTAAAAGCACCAAACGACGGCAGTGATTGTGTGATCGACAAGCACCTTTCTTTCCTTCACTTCGTGTTTTTAGCGAAAAAATCGAGTGTTTTTTGTACGAGAAACGCAATATCTCGACAAATTCTGCACCAATCTTAACGATAAAGGTATCAAATTAAAGTAGAAAGTAGCCCGCTTTCTTTTAAAGCATAATTTGTAACAAAAGTCGTTATACCCATTGAGCAATTTTTCACGTACAGAATTGTCAAACAACGCCCTTTTTGGGGGGTCAGTACTCCTGAACCACTGAAGATTTTTTGTTGAAAAAATTTTTGTGGGCTATTAGGGGCAGGGGTAAAGTTTTCAAAAAAATATAAAAACCAAAGACACAAAGTTCGACTCTGCACCGCACCTTTAAACAAAAATAAGAAACACAAAAAATAAAACCCCATATTCATAGCATCTTGAAACTAAAATTCGTTTTAATCGCTTTGATTAGCTGTTCAAAATACTCATTTAATGTTTCTTTTAAAGTAAAAATATATTATATTCAACTTCAGATAAGCATGGTTTTTTTGACAGCTAAGAGTGGGGGAAGGGGTTGAGGTGGTGGTTACGCGGGGTAAATTGCATCTTAAATTTTGGGAAGGATATATCGATGTATGGAAAATTTTGAAATCTAGAAAAGAGTCAGGGCGTGTCTTGTGGGTTTTCAAAACAAAATATTTTAGATGTGTCAGATTTAAAATTCTGAAGGAGAGTCATGTTAAAAAAATTGAAATATTTTCTGAGGAGAACTTGATTTTTGTCTAGGAGGGAGATTTTTGGTCAAAATTTTTGTCCAAAATTTTGTGGTTAAAGAACCCCACCATACCTCTCCATTTCATGGATATAAATCTCATTAAATAAGTATGTTTTTGATTGGTGAACACTTTTTTTGGTTTTTATGGTCATTTTTTTCGTAAATCTTTTTTGGGTGATTTTCATTTTTCTGGCAAAAGCTAACGTTTCGCGGGGCCCATACCTATAGCCGAGCTTTTGCCAGCTAATTTCAGTTTAGCCGCGCCTTAGCTTTAGTACTAAGCACAAAAAACCCTTTAGTACTAAAGCACTTTAGCTTTAGCTTTAGTACTAATGACACCCGTACTATGGTGTAGTGGTACCGCGCCGGACTGGGAAAGGAGACCGGGGTTCCAAACCGGATATGGGTAATTTCTCAAAAAAATCGTCATCTTATCTTGCCTTCAGTTATGTGTCGTCGCATAAAAGTCAGAATGCTGCTCTTGAAGAAAGGATCACAGACAATATTTAGTAAAATAAAATGGTGAAACTTACAATTCTACAACCAATTATGTTTTTTATAAATTAATTTTTTACTTTTTTGTAATATTAAAACAAACTCAATCCTTAAATCAAAGAATCCGACAGATATATCATATGTAAAATTTTTGGAACAGATCAACGAGTAACTTTTTACTATTGACGGTCAAATCACAAACACAGTTCTAGTTATTATTTTTAAGATTTTTATTGTAAAAATTTTTTCATATATCTTATATGTAATCATTTTTTATATATTTAATTAATTTATTCTAATATTATGCGATATACTTTAAATTATTTCTTAGTTTTAATTTTTTCTTATACAAACATAGTGTATTTTTGCAGATTAGTAATTAAACGATCAATATTTTTCTAGCCAGATCCAGACATCGAAAAGAACAAAAAATGGCGGAAGATCGTGAAGACGGAGGAGTGAAAAGAAAACGGGATGATAAAGAGGATCAGGTAATTTTGCATGCTTGTAAATGCTCGACGAGAAGTGCATACTGAAGAGTCTCAGCTTTTCCTCGAGCAAGTCAAACCTGTCTATGCAAGAGACAAAACAGGTTTTTTTGTAATACGTTTGTAAATATTTTTATTATTTATTTTTAATTATTGTACGTAACTATATATTTTTATCTAAATTGTTTATTAACCCGTGTTTTCAGGTATAACACAACATTTGAACAAGTATGTAAAATTTATTCCTTTTAGTAGGTTTATTTTTTTGTTATAGTAAGTAATAGGATTTAAAATTTCTTCTTTTCTATTAGCAGAAAACACAGAAAACAAGATTGTTTTGGTGTAAGTTTTTAAATAAACGTTTTGATAATGTAATGTTAAATTATTTTTGGGGGAATTATACACATTTATTATTTTGAGAAAAGAGTGCGTTTGTAAAATTTTAATAATTTTTACCTGTTACGTTTTATCTGTAATTTAATTATGGGTTGAAATTCATTGTTTTTAGTTGTTTTTTATGAAGACTAGTCCTAGTTCTAGTACTAGTTTGTTTTTGATTTTTTAATTAGTCCTGCAGAAATCTTAGCTAGTCCTAAACTAGTCTATTGATTTTTTACAAAACTGCCTTATTTATTGTTTTAAACTCAACAACGTTTTAATGTGATTTTATTTTAAAAAATTCTCAGAACTCTAACCGCCTTTTATATAGACTTTTAAAAGATACTGAGTTATAAGCCTTTTGCTAAAAAAACGTGTTTTTTTTATTTCGATTGCTGTATGAAAAAAAATTAATTTGTTATATGACCGAACGTTTTTTTAACGGGTGTTTTCCACAATAAACAGTCTTGCACAAAATACAAAGACTTCAAAGAATATTTTAAAGAAAACTTAGTCAAACAGTAAATAATAATTTCCAATGTTTAGATTTTTGTCAACGCCAAAAAGGTTTAATATATGAGTTTTTGTCATAATTCTAAAGAAAAACTTTACCAAGCCAAAAAAAGCCAAAAATGATTTTTTTTCTCTAAATCAAAAACTCATACTTTTTTGAAAAACACCTTTTTACTTTAAACTACAAGTTTAGTTTGTGAATTATAATCAAGGGACCGACCACAGGTGCGCTAAATTCGAAAATCACACAATTTTTTCTTTCACCACAAAACAAAACTTCAAAACGAATATAAAAATTACATTATTATTTTAGTAAACGTTCGCTTTCATAATAATATTAATACTTCTCAAGGTATATCTAATATATAAGAAATTTAGAAAAAAAGTAAAATTTTGCTTCTTTAATTTTTTCCGATTTTTTTTGTAAAATTTTTTTTAGAACTTAAAATACTTTAGTCAAAAAACAACTATTTTTTAGTTTATTTTCCAAAAAAAAAAACTAATTTAAGTTTCATGAATAATAATCAGAAAATACTACACTAACGTTCATTTAAACTCTGCAAGAAAAATTTTGAGAAAAACGCACCCAAAATCTGTTAAAGTACTTCTATTTTTGTTTTATATTTTTATAGAAAAATAACAATTTCAATTATATGTGAAATACGTTTAAATAATTTGTTTCCACAGAAAAATGTACACTAGTGCTGAGGTGGACGTCTTTGGACTAAAAGAAATAAGCATCTGGTTTGTGCAGTTGAAAAGTTTGTGCAGTGCAGCACTAAATAAAAAAATTGTACCATTACGAAAATGATTTGCTTATACGGTCAACTAATTGCACAAAAAACTTTAGTTTTTGTATAACCTGACGCAATAACAATGAAAAAATCATATTGACAACGATCTTTGACAAGTGTGAAATCGTCTTTTTCTATAATACAATGTTATATTACGTGTTAAAATATAAACTTAAAAAAGTGGCAATTTCGCGTTTGTCAAAGCTGTTGTGAAAATGTTTTTTTTTTAATTTGTATTGCATCAGACTATAGGAAACTACGAACGACTTTGATGTCGAATTAGTTATCGTATAAACAAATTATTTTTATAATGGTACATTTTTTTTAATTCAGTGAGCAAATGCACAAACCAGATACTTATTTCCTTTAGTCCAAATGTGTCCACCTCATAACAAGGAACCCGGTTCGCTGGTTGTGTTTTCTTAAAATGCTCCCATTCTCCCACCAGTGCCCTTTCACTTCTCGGGCGTCTGTCTTCCCTCCATCTACCTATAATTTCGACAAAGTACGAGTATTTATATTGTCGACAGACGCCCGTGTCTCATAATTTTGACTTATTACGGAGCGGGAGTCACTTCATCTAACTCCTCGAACAACCGCGATCCGCGTTTACCTTTAGTCCACATCTTTTTTGTCAAAACATATGCCCAGGGGAAAATCGTCTGTTTTTCTTGCTCTATTTTTAGAGAATTTTTTCCAAAGATATACTTCTTTGTTTTGGAGAATAAATATAAAGAGTGAGTACCCAAAATATTGGAGCAAAAGTATATTCTTGTAGATCCCAAAACACTCCTTTACTATAAATGAGCTTTACTTTAAATGCACGGAGTTCGACTGCTGGGAGTGCCAAATTTGAAAATCGCGAAATCTCAATTTTGTTTTCTTTAACATGTGATTCAAAAGATTTTCTTCACATTTAAAAAATCTTTAAAAAAACGGAAAATTGTCTGAAATTCTTATTTTTAAATATTTTTTATTATATTTAATATATATATCGAAATTCTAAGGTGTGTGAAGGGGGGTATGTCATTCAAACCTTTTGTCTTCAATTTTGATGATTTTTTTGGAAACCTTTTTCTTTCCAATACTTTTTTAAAAAATTTTTAATAAAAAGTTATATTTTTTTAAAAAGTTTTAGTTAAGTATTTTTGTATTTAAACTTTATTTTTCTCAAACCACTGCTTGTTTTTTCATTGCATGTATTAGAATAAACTTATAAAATAAGCATTTTGTATTTTTTGCTAATCTAATAACTGTTTTTATATTTGTTTTATAATGTACAAATTTATACAAAAAATTATAAAATAACTTATTAGTTTATTCTAATTTGTAACATAAGTATAATAGCCCCCGCTGATGACGTGCAACTATTATGCTTATTTGTACATTACGTGTTCGGGGAAGCTCAGAAACACGTGATTTTTATGTTTTTTTGTTTTATTATTTTGTGTATCTGCAACTTTAGGTATGCTCAGCTAACTAACCTAACATTTTTTGTTTGCTTTTGAAAGATTGCTTAATGAGTATAAAAATTTAAAGTACAAATGATACACTTAAAGAACACGGAAACTTTTAATTTTCATTTGATACCTTGATTATTAAGATTGCTGCAGCATTTGTTGAAACATAGTGTTTGATGTTTGCCGTACAAAAATACCTGCGATTTTTTAATCAAAAAGACGAAGTGTAAAAAGAAAGTAGGAAGTAACCGCTTTTTTTAAATGAATCATTTTAAACTTAAATTTTAATATTTATTGAACACTCTTTCAAGTATTCAGAATCATCAAAAAACAACGCATTTTTGGATGGTCATATCTCTTAAACCACTGGAGATATTTTGTTGGCTATTGGTGGAAAGAAAAAGGTTTTCAAAAAAATCATCAAAATCGAAGACAAAAGGTTTGACTCCCTACCCCCCTTTTAAAACCAGGCACCTTAGAATTTCGATATATATATTAAATATAATAAAAATATCTAAAACTAAGGATTTCGATAGTTTTTCGTTTTTTTAAAGATTTTTTAAATGTGAAGAAAATCTTTTTAATCAAATGTTAAAGAAAACAAAATTGAGATTTTGCGATTTTCAAATTTGGCACTCCCAGCAGTCGAACTCCGTGCATTTAAAGTAAAGCTCATTTATAGTAAAGGTTTGGGATCTACAAGAATATACTTTTGCTCCAATATTTTGGGTACTCACTCTTTATATTTATTCTCCAAAACAAGGAAGTATATCTTTGGAAAAAATTCTCTAAAAATAGAGCAAGAAAAACAGGCGGTTTTCCCTCGGGCATATGTTTTGACAAATAAGATGTGATGAGGTGGACACATTTGGACTAAAGGAAATAAGTATCTGGTTTGTGCATTTGTTCACTGAATTAAAACAAATGTACCATTATAAAAATAATTTGTTTATACGATAACTAATTCGACATCAAAGTCGTTCGTAGTTTTCTATAGTCTGATGCAATACAAATTTTAAAAAAAAAACATTTTCACAACAGCTTTGACAAACGCGAAATTGCCACTTTTTTAAGTTTATATTTTAACACGTAATATAACATTGTATTATAGAAAAAGACGATTTCACACTTGTCAAAGATCGTTGTCAATATGATTTTTTCATTGTTATTGCGTCAGGTTATACGAAAACTAAAGTTTTTTGTGCAATTAGTTGACCATATAAGCAAATCATTTTCGTAATTACAATTTTTTTATTTAGTGAGCAACTGCACAAACCAGATGCTTATTTCTTTTAGTCCAAAGATGTCCACCTCAGAACTAGTGTACATTTTTCTGTGGAAACAAATTATTTAAACGTATTTCAATTATATGTGAAATATTACATATTGTTATTTTTCTATAAAAATATAAAACAAAAATAGAAGAACTTTAACAGATTTTGCGTGCGTTTTTGTCAAAAGCCTTATGGAAAATAAAGAAATTTTTCTTGCAGAGTTTAAATGAACGTTAGTGTAGTATTTTTTGATTATTATTCATGAAACTTAGATTAGTTTTTTTTGGAAAATAAACTAAAAAATAATTGTTTTTTGACTAAAGTATTTTAATTTCTAAAAAAAAATTTTACAAAAAAATCGGAAAAAATTAAAGAAGAAAAATTTAATTTTTTTTTAAATTTCCCATATATTAGATATACCTTGAGAAGTATTAATATTATTATGAAAGCGAACGTTTACTAAAATAATAACGTAATTTTTATATTATAGGCAAATAAAATCTAGCTGACCGCGAAAATTGTTGTATTGAATCGACTATTTAACAACAAAACCATTCAAAACTTTTAACGAAATCGGTTTAATAATAAAGATCAAAATCCGTATTTTAATAATTATTTATCAATTTACTTAATTTAAAACCCAAATGCAAATTTTTAAAGGGCTAAAGATGGTTAATTCTAGTATATTTTGTAAAAAGGTGGAATTAAAAAAAAATTCTGCGTTCTTATTTGTTTTTTTTTTTTTAAAAACGTCATTACCGCACAATTTTAATTGGTCCCTTCATGTCTGCATTCTAATTTTCAGCGTCAGCCAGATATAATTCAACCATAGTTTTGAAGTTTTGTTTTGTGGTGAAAGAAAAGATTGTGTGATTTTCGTATTTAGCGCACCTGCGGTCGGTCCCTTGATTATAATTCACAAACTAAACTTGTAGTTTAAAGTAAAAGGGTTTTTTTTCAAAAAAGTATGAGTTTTTGATTTAGAGAAAAAAAAATCATTTTTGACTTTTTTTGGCTTGGTAAAGTTTTTCTTTAGAATTATGAAAAAAACTCATATATTAAACCTTTTTGGTGTAGACAAAAGTCTCAACATTAATAATATTATTATTTACTGTTTGACTAAGTTTTCTTTAAAATATTCTTTGAAGTCATTGTATTTTGTGCAAGACTGTTTATTGTGGAAAACACCCGTTAAGAAAACGTTCGGTCATAACAAATTAATTTTTTTCATACGGCAATCGAAATAAAAAAACGTTTTTTTTAGCAAAAGGCCTTGATAATGCTCAGTTATCTTTGTACAAAGTCTATATAAAAGGCGGTTAGCAAGTTCTGTAGTAATTTTTTAAAATAAAATCACATTAAAACGTTGTTTTTGAGTTTAAAACAATAAATAAGGCACGTTTTGTTAAAAAATGAATAGACTAGTTTAGGACTAGCTAAGACTTCTGCAAGACTAATTAAAAAATCAAAAACAAACTAGTACTAGAACTAGGACTAGTCTTCATGAAAAACACCTAAAAACAATGAATTTCAACCCATAATTAAATTACAGATAAAACGTAACAGGTAAAAATTATTAAAATTTTACAAACGCATTCTTTTCTCAAAATAATAAATGTGTATAATTCCCCCAAAATAATTTAACATTACATTATCAAAACGTTTATTTAAAAACTTACAACAAAACAATCTTGTTTTCTTTGTTTTCTGCTAATAGAAAAGAAGAAATTTTAAATCCTATTACTTACTAGAACAAAAAATAAACCTACTAAAAGGAATAAATTTTACATACTTGTTCAAATGTTGTGTTATACCTGAAAACACGGGTTAATAAACAATTTAGATAAAAATATATAGTTACGTACAATAATTAAAAATAAATAATAAAAATATTTACAAACGTATTACAAAAAAAACTGTTTCGTCTCTTCATAGACAGGTTTGGACTTGCTCGAGGAAAAGCTGAGACTCTTCAGTATGCACTTCTCGTCGAGCATTTACAAGCATGCAAAATTACCTGATCCTCGTTATCATCCCGTTATCTTTTCACTCCTCCGTCTTCACGATCTTCCGCCATTTTTTGTTCTTTTCGATGTCTGGATCTGGCTAGAAAAATATTGATCGTTTAATTACTACTCTGCAAAAATACACTATGTTTGTATAAGAAAAAATTAAAATTAAGAAATAATTTAAAGTATACCGCATAATATTAGAATAAATTTATAAAAATTAATTAAATATATAAAAAATGATTACATATAAGATATATGAAAAAATTTTTACGATAAAAATCTTAAAAATAATAACTAGAACTGTATTTGTGATTCAACCGTAAATAGTAAAAAGTTACTCTTGATCTATTTCAAAAATTTACATATAATATATCTGTCGGATTCTTTGATTTAAGGATTGAGTTTGTTTTAATATTACAAAAAAATAAAAAATTAATTTATAAAAAACATAATTGGTTGTAGAATTGTAAGTTTCACCATTTTATTTTACTAAATTTTGTGTGATCCTTTTTAAAGCAGCATTCATTTATGCGACGACACATAACTGAAGGCAAGATAATGACGATTTTTTAAAATTACCCATATCCGGTTTGAACCCCTCTTTTTCCAGTCCGGCGCGGTACCACTACACCATATACGTTCATTAGTACTAAAGCTAAGCTAAATGCTTAGTCTAAGGGTTTTTTGGCTAGTATTAAAGCAAGGCGTAAACTGAAATTAGCTGGCAACAGCTCCTATAATATGGGCCCGGAAACTTGCTTTTGCCCAGAAAATAAAATACCCAAAAAAGATTTACGAAAAAAATTACCATAAAAAACAAAAAAAGTGTTCACCAATCAAAAACATAATAATAATAATTTAGGGAGATTTATATCCTTGAAATGGAGAGGTATGGTGGGGTTCGTTAACCACAAAATTTAGGACCTCCCTCCTAGACAAAAATCAAGTTCTCCTTAGAAAAGATTTCAATTTTTTAACTCCTTCAGAATTTTAAATCTGACACCTCTAAAGTATTTTGTTTTGAAAACCCACAAGACACGCCCTGACTCTTTTCTAGATTTCAAAATTTTCCATACATCGATATATCCTTCCCAGAATTTAAGATGCAATTTACCCCGCGTAACCACCACCTCAACCCCTTCCCCCACTCTTAGCTGTCAAAAAACCATGCTTATCTGAAGTTGAATATAATATATTTTTACTTTAAAAGAAACATAAATGAGTATTTTGAACAGCTAATCAAAGCGATTAAAACGAATTTTAGTTTCAAGATGCTATGAATATGGGGTTTTATTTTTTGTGTTTCTTATTTTTGTTTAAAGGTGCGGTACAGAGTCGAACTTTGTGTCTTTGGTTTTTATATTTTTTTGAAAACTTTACCCCTGCCCCTAATAGCCCACAAAAATTTTTTCAACAAAATATCTTCAGTGGTTCAGGAGTACTGACCCCTCAAAAAGGGCGTTGTTTGACAATTCTGTACGTGAAAAATTGCTCAATGGGTATAACGACTTTTGTTACAAATTATGCTTTAAAAGAAAGCGGGCTACTTTCTACTTTAATTTGATACCTTTATCGTTAAGATTGGTGCAGTATTTGTCGAGATATTGCGTTTCTCGTACAAAAAACACTCGATTTTTTTCGCTAAAAACACGAAGTGAAGGAAAGAAAGGTTGGGTAAACTTCACACAATCACTGCCGTCGTTTGGTGTTTTTAACGAAAAAATCGCGGGTTTTTTTGTACGGGAAACGCAATATTTCGACAAATACTCGACCAATCTTAACGATCAAGGTATCAACATAGAGTAGAAAGTAGCCTTTGAGTGCATAATTTGTAAAGTAAATATTAATACCCATTGAGCAATTTGTCACGTACATAATTGTCGAAAAATGCCATTTTTGAGGGGTAATAACTCCTTAACCACTGCAGATATTTTGTCGAAAAAATTTTTGTGGGCTATTGGGGGACAGGGGTAAGGTTTTCAAAAAATATTATCCAAATTGAAGACAAAAAGTTTAATCCGCACCGCACTTTTAAGAAATTTAAAAATACTGATTTTTTTGCTCTTTTGAAGTATTTTTCGAGTTTCTAAGTGCTTAATATTAAATAATCTTATTTTTAATATTTCATATGGGCATTTTGTGAAGTTTATTATGCAGCAAGCGTTTTTTTAATAAAAAATGTTTGTTAAATGTTTTGTTGCTTTAGTATTCATTTCAGAAGAACTATTCTTGATAATTAACCATTTTTGATATAGCTATTAACATTTAAAGTTAAAACTGGAATACAGTTACAAGAGCAACTTTAAAATTGTAAAATTAAGCCTAAAAATAATATTTTCAAAATATAAAACTAAAACCTGATGCAATAAAATTAAAAACGTCTTTTAAGTGTATAGTTTTAACTGTAAACTTAACAATGTAATACTAAGAATTACCTTAAAATAGGGATAATTAATATAATTAAAATTTAGGAACAGTTCTATATTTGTCAGTTTGGCAAAAGCTAAGGCTAAAATGCTTGAGTACTAAGCCTTTTTTGGGCTTAGTACTAAACTAAGGCTAAACAATATTTGAACCTTTAGTACTAAAGCTAAGGCGCGGCTAAAATGAAATTTCCCGGCAATGCACACCCGTACACCATAGCAGCTGTTTGTGATTTACATTACGGCGCTTTTTGGTGGTTGGTTGGTTCATACTTATGACAAAACGTCCTTTAGACAAAGTCCAAAGGTTCAAAGGACAATAATTTTAGAAAAGCCAAAACGTCCTTTGGACTTCTTTCTTTGCACCAAGTATGAATGCTACTTGAAATTTGTCCTTTGGACAAAATCCAAAGGGAATAGTCCAAAGGACAAAATGTATAAACACTTTGTCCTTTAAATTTTGTCCTTTGGACAAAATCCAAAGGACGTTTTGACGACTTTTGTCTTTTGGACTTTGTCCAAAGTCCGTTTTGTCATAAATATGAACCAGCCTTTATACGCACACTTTTCAGATTTTGATCTTTTTCGGTCAATAGAGAAAACATTGGACGCAACAGCAACTGCCTCAGAGGCAGGCATTGAGGATGGGTGCTATTAAGAGGAGAGCAAGATATTTCTTAGGGCAGATAGTAGCGTAGAAGTTACAAGACAAGCGAAAAAATAGGGTAGATGGAAATATGAGAGAGCGAAAATATGTTATATAGACTAGTGATATTTCTACCCTTCAATTATCATGCTTCGGAGCTCCGACCATTTAAATCGAAGGGAGCCCTGAGCTCCAAAGTTTCTCCCTCCCAAATGAGCGATTTGAAATGTATTTCAAAATTATTTAAGCTTGAAATACATTTCAAATTACTCCATTACCTGTTTTAAGATTATTCTCAGCGTTTTAAATAAACTTTTTAAAAAAATTAATTTACAAAAAATTTTTGAAAAAATATTCTTTGGCATTACTTTTTAATTATTTACAAAATTAGTACAAAAATAGGGCGGAGCTCCGCAGCTCCAGGGAGTATCACTAATATAGAAAAGTATGAAGCACAGAGCAGACAGCTTAATCTGCATTTTAGGCAGATAGTGCTGCCTTCAGTTACAATATAAACATGTAAAGACTCTAGTAGCTATAGCTAGCGATATATTTTTAACGGAAGCAGGCTGAAGCATGGTGACAAATCATAGTCAAACACTGGAAGAAGTCAGAGTCAAAAAATGTAACATGGTTAGTTTATAAATAAAGATCTGAATAATTTTTTGACTATGCTTGCTCTCCAAAAATTTAATCTGATGACAGGAGATGACGCGAATTAAGTTGCCACCGTGCACATTACGTCGGAGTCGGAGTCAGAGTTAAAGATTGTCTTTGACAAGTTAGCAAAAAAATATTTTTTGCTATAATATATTTATTACATTATATTTTATTTATTATTTTATACCTAGCAAAAGCCAAAACAAAGTTTTGAAAAAATCCTAATATTAAAAGAAATAGTAGAAAGCTAATATTGGAATAATTCAAAAAACTTAATGCCAAAAAAAAACTGAAACAAGTTTCTTTAAAACAATCAACTTAAAAATATTTATCAGACTTTTATTTTAACAAATACTTCGTCAGTTAATTTGTTTTATGTAATAGATAGAAGACATTAAAGAAAAAGTCGCCTTATATTAAATCTAAACTTTTCAAGATTTTAAAGACTTAGATATTTGGTTTTAAATAGACGTTTTTACATGAGCAGAGATTTAACTGCTGATAATAGAATATTATACAAGAATAAAATTCAGATGAGGTGATAATTTAGCATATGCGTGCAAAAAATCAGCTCCAAATATTAACTACAAGAAAAAAAATTTGGGGGACCCAAAAAAAACGAAAGTCAAAAAAGTTAAGCAAACTAAGCTAATTAGTATGAACTTTAGGTATTTTTAGCAAAAGTTTTTAGGCAAAAGCAAAAATTTTTTAGTATCAGAAAAATATGGGGTAATTTTTTAATTTTCGTGTAAAATGTTTAAATTTTTAATTTACTAAGAAGCTGTTTAAGGTTTTATTTTGTTTAGCCTACGCCATCAACAATGGTTAAGAGTTCACCCATTTAATAAGAAAAAGAGCGTTTCGCGCTGGTTTCTGATTATTTTATGTTTATTATTTTATTATATTATCTTTTTTCATGCCAAGAAAAAAATTTTAAACTATTTTACAGTTTTCTGTGATTTGTCTTATCTCTCTATGTACAAGCATAGAAGAAGTGTTTCAAATTTTTTTTTAATTTTAAGTTGTAAGTTAAAATTTATTTTTTATGATTATCTTGTATTTTATTTATATTTATAACATCAATACTTTTATCAATATTTTATCAATATTTCTTTATTTATAGTTTTTAACATCAATACAACTCAAAAAGTCTGAACAAATAAGATTTACTATTAAAATTTAAATACCCTATTTTAACAATTACTTATTGAAATAATCAAATTGAAACAGAAAATTTCAATTTTTTAAAAACGGCTAACGTTACTTCTTTTGTAATATTTTGTTGAAAAGGCGGCATTTAAAAAGCTTCTGCGTCCTAATTTTTTTAAGCGTTAAAATCGCAACATTTTAATAATTACTGTCTGGTGACATAAGAAAAGTTTTTATCGAAACGTAAGTCAGATATAATTAAACAGCGGCTACAGTTTGCTGATTTAAATATTATTTTGTGAGAAAGCAGGGATTTAAAAACTTTTCAGGTTCGCAATTAGTTTTTTAAAATGTCAAATTGGAAAATTTTAATTATTACCCTGTGGTCTTTTCTGTAATTTTACGAGGCCAGCAATAGTTATTTTAAAGTAACTTAAGTATAACTAACGTAAAATTTGATGCAGTTGATCAAAAATTAAATTGCTACCAAATTTATTTTAAACCTCGTCACTATTTATTGCGCAACTTTCCGGATAAAACCACCGGCAATAATATTAATTATAAATAAACCTAATTTTTTCTGTTTCTAAAATACCCGTGCGGCGTGACGAAAAGAGTCAACATAAAGTGGCGAAAAACAAAAAAAATCATGCGTTAGGGTTGGTTCATACTTATGCAAAAACGTCCTTTGGACAAGTCCAGAGGACGTTTTTACATACGTTTATACGCTGTGTTTGTCCTTTTGACTTTGTCCAAAGGACCTTTTTACATTGGTAAGAATTAACCAACCCTAAAGAGAATATTAGCGTTGAACGAATATAAATTATTTTAAAATTTATAGAAAAGTTAAATAATTATCAAACTTCTTAAAAATAAAAAAGTACATTTGCTAATAATTTAGCTATGAAAGCTACATTAACGTTTGTGACATCACAGAGTGACATTACATTTTATTGAGCGTGACGTCGGGGAAGGCGCTGTGGACCGCTGTTTTCACTTGCTTCTGCTATATCATCAAATATCTCGTTTCACCTCAGAATTTTTTTGCTTTAAATGTTGTGGATATAGTATTAGTGATCACGTCATGTATATGTTCGGCCCCGTGGATAGGTTGTCTGATATATTCTGTAAACAGGGCTTCAAAATGCAGGTGGGAATATGGCTAAAAGAATGCCCCGTGGGCGGGTTATGAGAAAGGCGCGGGAAGGTTATTAGACATAAATGCCAGCGTCCCTTTATGCGCGCGGTGTCCTTTGATGCGCATGGATTCCTTCCTTTTAGAACAAGGGATATTGACCAGGGTGATTTTCTTTGGAAATCACTGCATTTATTGTTTTTCCACTTATTCAATCGAACTTTAATATGTAAGTGACTTTATCATTTTTGCGTTTTTTTTTCGGCTAGGTTCTTTGTGTTTCTTTGTGTTGCTTCCGAACTCAACCTAGCTAAAAGTCACTCTGTCGCTCTGGGTTGACTGGGCGCAGACATATTTTTTTATACTTTGGCGGTTCCGTGTCAACTGGGCTAATCTTTATCCAGCCTTTTTGAATTTCCACTCGTCTTTCTTCGGCGACTTCTTAAACTGTTTTCCAAATGCGCCATAAATGAAACTAATTCCAGCGGCTCTCCATTAATTACGCCATCTGAAGCCGAAATTTGCGTATCTTGTGGTGAAGATGGCGGTGAACTATTTTCTACGCACATCAAGTGTTACAACTGTGAATCAGTTCACCATTTTAAGTGTCTCGGCCGTACCAATTTCAAGCCTAGCCAAAGTACCCGCCAGCTTTTCGAACTTCCTGGCCATCACTTCAGATTTTACTACCATTCCGCCGCTTGTTCACAACCTACAAGAGTTTCTCCTAGGAAATTTTCAACGTCGTCTGAAAATCAGTTATCGCTTTCGGACCTTTCTGGAAAATTTTATCACAAAGAATTAGCTATTTCCCAGCTTAAAGAAAATCTTGCTCAAGATATTCCATAGATTCTTCTATAATTCTTTATAAGTTGGAGAACCTAGCAAAAGCTATTGGCGATCAAACTGGCCCTCACTCACAAGAAGCTTCTCCAAATTATGCTCCATCCTACGCGGCGGCTGTCAAAAAAGGAATTTTGCCTTCGCAAACCACAGTTTTTCGATGCCGCAAAAAAGTACTGAGTGAAAAAGAAATCGAAACTCAAGTAATTCCCTCAAATTTCCCTAAGACCCCAAACAAATCTTTGAATGGTCTGCTAATAAATTTGAAAGATTTCTTCCAGGAGTGCGGCCTTCAATCTCATTGGGACAAAGTAGTATCCGCCGAAAGGCTTGGAAGATTCCGAAAATGTACATTAGTTAGAACATAAAATACTTAATTCTAACGACAAAAATGCCCTATTCAAATTTGTAAAAAGTAAACGAGACCAAAGAAAAGCATTGCTTTTTTTGTTAACCGAAAATAACACTTTAACTTGTAATGCTAAACAACAATGTGAGATCCTAAATTTGATTTTTACCAAAAACTTTACAACTGATTCAAATGTGTGCGATAAATTAAATAAATTAACAAATGCTGAAATTTCTGATATTAAATTTACCTTTCAAATTTATGAAACCTAGCGCTTCCTGTGTATATTAAAAATCACAAATTAAATTAAACTTGGAAACTAGAGATTTAGGAGTTCTTGTATAGGCTAATGCCAAATCTTCTAATCATTGCAACAATATTGCCAAAAAAACGTTTTCAGTTTCAAACATTTTGTTTCGTTGCTTTCAAACAAGAAATTTAGATGCGCTAATCAATGCCTATAAGGGTTTTGTTAGGCCTATACTCCAATACAATTCTCAAGGTTGGTCACCTTATTTTTTAGAAGATATAGACTTAATTGAAAGCGTTTAAAAATTATACACGTAGAATTTTTTAAGATGTAATCTCCCTTCGAACGCATCTTATACTGACTGTTTAAAAACTCTTGGTCTTGATTTACTTGAAACCCGCAGAATCGGCTTTGATCTTAGTGTTAGTTAGAACATAAAATACTTAATTCTAACGGCAAAAATGTCCTATTTAAATTTGTAAAAAGTATACAAGACCCTAAGAAAAGCATTGCTCCTTTGTTAACCGAAAATAACACTTTAACTTGTAATGGTACCGGTTTTTTTTTGATTTTAGTAAGACTTTTGATTCAGTGTCACAAAAAATTAATAAGCAAACTTAAAGCCTACGGAATTACTGGAAATTTACTACACTGGATTCTGGCTTTTTTAAGCGATAAGAAAACAAAAAGTGGTCATCAGTAATGAAAGCTCCTCCTATCGTAATGTTACATCGGGTGTTCCCAGGGTTCCGTTTTAGGTCCTCTACTTTTTTTATTATTTATTAACGAACTACCTAGTCTTTTCTATGACGTAAATATAAAATTATTCGCCGATGACGTAAAGCTATAACACTCTAGACATTCATATGAAGAAAATAGTCTTTTCTCATAAACGACACAAACAAACTAGTTTTATGGTGTGAAAAGTGGCAGAATGAAGTTGCTTATCATAAGTACTGTGTAGTGCATATGGGGAATAAAAACCCTGCACTTCCTGTGTATATTAAAATCACAATTAACTTCAAACTCGGAAACTAGAGATTTAAGAGTTCTTGTAGCGGCTAATGCCAAATCTTCTAACCATTGCAACAGTATCGCCAAAAAAAAGTTTTTAGTTTCAAACATTTTGTTTTGTTGCTTTCAAACAAAAAATTTAGATGCGCTAATCAAAACCTATAAAGTTTTTGTTAGACCTATACTTGAATACAATTCTCAAGTTTGGTCACCTTATCTTTTAAAAGATATAGACTTAATTGAAAGCATTCAAAGAAAATACACACGTAGAATTTTTTAAGGTGTAATCTCCCTTCGAACGCATCTTATACTGACCGTTTAAAAATTCTTGGTCTTGATCCACTTGAAACCCGCAGAATTCGCTTTGATCTTAGTATGTGTTTTAGCATAATTAACAACCTGAATGATTTAAAATTCTCAAAAATTTTTCAGTGGGCTACGTTTAAAGGAAAAAACGATCATAATAAAAAATTAAATTTATCACCTGCTAAATGTTATTTGTTGTTTCATTCTTATGCTTCGCGAACTGCAAAATGTTTTAATTCATTACCAGAAAATGCGGTTGAAGTTAGTTTACTTTCTTTCACAAAATTAAATATGATCTAATAAATCATATTTAATATATCGATTGTACATTATGCTATAACATAGCTCTACTACTGCAACATAAATGAACATCGTAATAAATGGATTTTTTTAAGTTTTTGAAGTTTTTTTAAGGTACGGCGGTACTGAGTTAAAGTTTTTCTCCTCGATTTTGACCATTTTTTGACAAAATTTTTCCCCTAGCCCCAATAGCCCACTAAACCTTTTTATCAAAATATTTCCAAAAACACAAAATGAAGGAAAAAAATGTTGGGCGAACTTAATCCCAATTTTGGTCGTACATTTAGCACTCAAAAACTTTCGAGAGGGCAAAACACAGTACACTAAGTATAATTTTTACTATTTTCCTATTAAAAATGATTTAATAAAGCACTCTCAACAACTTTTCTAAACCAATATATCTGCACAAAGATATAAAGAAAAAAAAAACAACGAAATCAGTCCAGACACCTAACACCTTCGGTTTTTATCAATATAACTTCAAAAACAACTAATAAATTTTTATTATTCGTATATGCTTTAAAAAGAAAAACAAAGCATATTTTATTTGCATTTATATGAGTTTTTAATTAAAAAAACTGTGAAGGGTCAAAAGAAAATTGGTAAAGTTGAAGCGCTGAAAGTAAAATTTATAGTTTCGAAATAACAAAAAACCAAAACAGACAGTTTTTGTAAAAAAGTAATTATTTTTATGTTTATTTAATGAAAAATCAAAAAAAGTCTGTTAACCAGAGCTCAAACTCAATGAAACGCACGCAAACTTAAATCAGTAGTTAGTAACCCCCACAACGGCCCCTACAGGCTCAGCAACGAACGTAAAATTTTCTAGACAAATCGCTCGTTTTTATAGCAACAAATCCAAGGTTTTTTGTACGGGAAAGGAAATATCTCAACAAACACTGCACTAATCTTAAATATCAATATATTAAATTAAAGTAGAAAGTAGCCGTTTTTTGAGTGTATATTTTGTACCTTAGTTTTTTTATACACATTAAGCAATCTTTTTAAGTACAGAATTATCGCAAAAATGCCATTTTTGGGGGTCATATCTCCTGAACCACTGGAGATATTTTGATGAAAAAATTTTCGTGGGCTTTTTGAAGCTTTTCACAAAAATATGAAACTTTTCACAAAAATATGAAACTTTTCACAAAAATATCATCAAAATCGAAGACAAAAAGTTTGACTCGATACCGCACCTTTAAGCATAAAAAAAATTTATCCAAAATTCCAAACTTTCAAAAACTATGCAGAGAGGCCAGATTTTTAGATTCTAGGACACGAGGGTACTGGACACGAGAGTACTGAGCTAAGAAAAAATACGTTTGCCACAAATATGTAAATTTTTAAAACTGAATGAGCTGAACTAAATTTTAATCTTTGTTTGAATGCGTAGACAATTAAACGTTACATACATGTAAGTCAGTTTGATTTTAATTATAAATAACATTTTTGCTTGCTTAAATATAATGGAATTTACTAAAAAAAAACATTGCAAACTGTTTAAAAACATCGTACTAACTAAACGAAATTTTTAAAGGTCATTTTACACACAAATTATACTATGGCTTTCTAATAAAAAACAATAATAATATTATTGAAGCTTACTTTAAACAAAGCTGTGAAGCTTCGAAACCTTGCCTTTGCAAAAAACTAAAAAAATAATATTAAACAATCATGAGTGGAAAGAGAACGCTAAGAAATTTATTAATTACTGTTTTTTCTAAAGCAGATACGTGTTTGAAAATACGAAGCGTATTGTGCAGTTTTTTTTGCTGTCATTTTTTTATTTAGACTCTTTTTATCGACTCTTGATTAAAATAATTAATAATAGTTTTTTGATAAAATCTTTGGAAAAAAATAACTTCTGCAAAAATAAATTTCAGTAGTAGAAATGTTAACAAATATCTTCTTGCCTTTTTTAGTCCACTCTAGCTTAGGG
>JASAMX010029354.1:0-38236 GCA_030248175.1 Microlaimidae sp. YZB2_3
ACTGTACTTCGTTCAGTTACGTATTGCTGTATTAAATCATAAATTTTTTTATAAGATATTAAGTACATTATTTTTATGTATTAAATAAATTATAAGAGTGAGCTATAAAAAAGTTAAAAAATCTGATTTGTTAAAAAAACTAATAAAAATAGTAAACCTACTCTAGGAACCATCTCAGATGCCCTCTTGATTCCGGTATCTTATTCCTACGAGCGCGTGATGGAGAAAGAGTTCGTTAACGAGCTGATGGGGATGCCGAAAAAGGTAGAATCCCTCTGGCACATTGCCAAAAGCGTCTTCCAATCCTTCGGCGAGCAGTACGGTTACGTACGTGTGGACTTCGGTGCTCCCGCATCACTCAAGGTTTATTTTATTGTTTTAGATTTTTCTTTTTTTTTTGTGAAAAAACTATTTCTAAAAAACTTATTTTATTTACAAAAATAATTGGAAAGTTTAATTTTTGTGAAAACTAAATAAACTTGATTTTATATGTAGAGTTTTTGTCTTTTTTCAGGTTATGGTCAAGTCATTGGAGCGTCATATATCTGTGAACTCCCGCAGTCAGCTTTTTAGTCTTTTGAAAAAACCTGTTTCCAATTCCAGTCTTGTATTTAGCAGATCACGCTCTTTCGGTAACTTTGCTGATATAATGTTGGTTTGTTTAATTCCAGTTATTGATAGTTGTAATAGACCGCAGGGCTTGTTAATGTTTTAAGAGCGGGTCCGCAATACGCAAGGGGTGGACAAGGTCAATTTTTTTCTGTAAATCAAAAACTTATTTTCTTGTGACTATACCAACCACTCTTTTACTTAAATGCGAGTTTTAGTTGAAGAGTTACAGACAGAGTCAAGTCAATTTGAAAATTTCTGTTTTTACTACAAAAGGATCTAAAAATAATACAAAATGCTAAACAAAGGAGATTTCAGAATTGTATTCATTCTTGGCTAAAGTTAATTACTGAGAATTAGGTTATTTTTTGTTGTTGCATTACCTAAAACTTATCTTCCCTATGCAGATTATGCAAAGGGCAGGCGCTAAGACAAGTCAGGAGAGGCGAAAAAATTTCACCCTCATGGTTGAGACTCTTCGTCCAACATTAATAACGATGTTGGCAACCTTTACCGCTAGAGTGTTCACTGCATGCAGTGTTCACTCATTCCGAGGTCTTCGTCTAAAGAATTTTTAAGTCGCCTGATATTGATCTTACTATTTAACGTTGTACATGGGCAGCATAGGTGTTCCTGCAAGGCCAGTGGTACAAACTCCACACAAAATTAAGCTGTATTTGTCCACTGGTTTGCTAGGTGGAAAACTGCCACGTGTGGCTGACGTACAACAAGCCCTTTTTCTAGCCATGCCAAGGTGGACTCATTTCTATGAGAGAAAAGATCCAGCAACCAGGTGGTGCCCGTAGGCCTGTTGGGTGCTGCCCAAAGGTCAGCACGGTCCTGGTGGCTAAATGGCACAGAATTAGGTTATCTCAAAATCTTATCAAAAGAGGCAATATAATTTTTAAAGATCCTGGAAAAAAACACGCTCTGGCGCATCATTTGATGCTTTGGATGTCTAATAAATTGATGTCCTAACTTGTTTTTATTTTTAAACTAAAAATAAGCTTTTAAATCGCTGTTGTATGACAAAAAATACCTGTTTTTATTAAAAAACAGCTATTTTAAAATTTATTTGCGTAATAAAAACTAGGTATCGAGGTAATAGCATAGGTTAGCAGCTTCATAGATTTTGAGGGTATACCTCCTATTAATTTTTTTGCCGGATATAGATAAAATTTTTGAAAAACGTGGCCCCGAAAATAACTATAGTAACTGCTTGTTATAGTTTTTGAGTGGTAAAATCTGTTGAAAATGTTTTTAGCGACCTACTAAGCCCAACATAATTAACATTCTTTAACCCATGGGCCACCAATCCCCCCCACCAATTTTTATTGTGCTCATTTTAATACCCACCCCCAACAGCCTGAATACCCCCCCCCCAAACCCCAAAGAAATAATAACATTTATTTTTGTTTATCTTATTTTGACATTCCCAACAAAAATTTCGACTTATGTTATTATCCCACGATGAGATAAATGTTGTTATCCATGGCCATGATGGGTTTTTTTGTTTTTTGGTTGTGTCTGTGATTTTGTTAATTATATTTAATTTAATTCCTAAGCTTTTTATGTATTTATTTGTTTTGTATTGTGTATATTTTTGAGTTTTTTTTTAATTATATTACCCACAAATCAGAGTTGTTGATCTTTATAGGTAAGTATATCGTCGCTGCTATGACAAAAATAGTCCAATGCAAAAAACAAAGTTTTGAGTTATGGCCATTTTAAACTTTTGAACTGGTCTATAAAATCAGGTTTTAAAGTGAGCTGTTTAAATTTAGGATATTACATGGACCACCAGGAAGTCTCTTTGTTGTGTAATGCTTATTAAAACTGAAGGTTCCTTTCAAGAGATATGACGTCATCAAGGTTTTGGACTATTTTTGTCACAGTACCTAAATAAACTTGGACTATTTTTAGCTATCTATTTTAATATGTTTTTATGTATTTAAATTCTAAATAGAAGAATATGATACCTAATTGGATTTGTTACTGAATTTAGAAGATTAGTCTACAATTTGAGAGCATTTTTTTGAAATTTCAGGGGTTAAATACCCCATTATTCATTTTATGCAAAATTCAATAGAAAAATTTTTTTAGGAAGAAGAACTTAATCACAGTTAATAAAAACACAAAAACAAACAAATTAATTTCATCAATAATGCAAAATATAACGCAAAATTTAACTTTTTTCACTTTCACTTAAAAAAACAAGTTCCACTGATTTTAAAACGTTTTTTTTCCTAAATATATTTTACTTTTTAAGGCGGTGTTATCAAAAATCAAAACGACTTTCTTTAAGTGCCATTTTCAGTTTTGCAAAATCTATTCAAACCACAATTACTTGTCCTCCAAGTTTAACAACTATCAAAACCGCATTATTTTATAAGTTACATATAAATCAATCAATCAACTATGTATAACAAATACGACTTTTAATTCTAATACTCATGTCAGTAAGCGATTAACCGTTCAGCTTTGTTTAAATTGTTTACTTTTCGTTTTCTGAGACTGCACATTGACAACAGAACGTTTTTATCATAGCATTTCCATTTCGCAAGGTTGTCAGAAACAATCTTGCAGGAAGGTCTCCTACAGAAGGACGGCTTCTGAGAGGGTTCTAAATTTTTGTTTGTGTATTTTTTGTTGTGATGATACTTGTTTATGATTGTGCCTGGTAACAACATAGCTGCTCTGTTGTTAACTTGAATGCAAAAGTTTTCAAAAAATCAGGCTTAATTGGAGACCTGGTAATAGCCAAATGAAATGTAATGCATTTCATTGACCAAAACTGCTGCACTAAACTGCAGTTACCATAAGATCAGCTAAGTGTTGATTTCTATTTTGTCTGGCACACACACACACACACACACACACACACACACACACACACACACACACACACACACACACACACACACACACACACACACACACACACACACACACACACGCACGCACGCACACACACACACACACACACACGCACGCACGCACACATATTTGATCACAATGACACCATTTTTTTATTTGAGATAAAAACGCTAAATTATCTGAAATGTAATTATAGCCAGATGAAATGCGATATTATGCATTCACTTACAGAAAAATCAGCTGGCATTTTGGAAGTATTTAGCATAAAAAAATGGAGAAATGTTATTTATGTAAGAAGCCAAACTTGAATTTCTATTTTTAAACTAAATGGATTTTTATGACTTTATAGATTCAAAAATAATATTCGTGAAAAGTTGATAAAAAACAAACAAGATTGTTAATAGTGAGAGAGACTGTAGTAGGCTAGTTAAGAATTACGTCACTACATTATGGCTTAAAATGTTGTTGACATAAGGTAGAATTGGATACAAGTATATCATCACACCAAAAAATACACAAACAAAAATTAACAAATCTCGCAGGGTCTTTCTATGAGATCACTTATTCTCCATCAAAAATTTTTTCTGACAACGAACCCAACCCTGCTAAGCTAATTAAAAATCCTTAAAAAACGGACTTGGAGAAAATGTTTCATTTCAAATTAATTTATCAATTTCTAATTTAATTTTCCCAAAATTGATTGCATATTTATTGATTTATAAAATCTTGTTTGGATAGTTTTTCAATTTAAAAAGTAATTGTGATTTGATAAAATTTTGCCAAGTTTTAAGTACCGTAGGGACCTATAAATTAGTGACTTTTATTTGCAAAGTCTTGGTTTTGAATTTAATTAAGACAGCTTTGAAAAATAGTAAAAAAAAATTTTTTGGTAAAAATTTTTTAGAAGCATTTTTTCTTACCCCTACTGTGAAAATGAAAGAAAAGGGAAAGATTTTATATTATATTTTACAATTTTAAATTTGTTTGTTTGTTCTTGTGTTTTCAACTAATGTGTTTATTTAATTTTTTCTAAAAAATTTTTTTTCTATTAAATTTTGTATAAAATGAATAGTGAGGCAGTTAACCCTTGAAATTTTAAAAAAATTCCTGTCAAAATTGTAGACTAAGCTTCTAATTTGGTAACAAATTCAATAAGGTATCATCGTACTTAAATTTAAAATTTAAATTCATAAAAACAGATAAAAATAGAAAGTTAAAAATAGTCCAAGTCTATTTAGCTACATCGACAAAAACAGTCTTTTCGTTTGGACTATTTTTGTCAAGTGTTCATTTATAGTCCAAACAATTGGACTATTTCTGACTTTTGTCCAAAATGTCGACTATTTATGACACGCTCCCATAACTTCTGATAGAAGTGTCTTCTGTTTAGACTGTTTTTGCCAGATTGTACCTTAGGCCAAAAGGTACCGTTTTCTGCAGAAAAACGTATTTTGAAAAAATGGCCATTGGACTACTTTTGTCACAGCAGCGACGATATGATCTATTTTAAGCCATTTTAGACCTATTTAAACCTTATTTTCGCTTTTTTTGGCCCTTTTTTCCCTTTTCCTTTTTTTTCTCTTTTTTTTTCTTTTAACCCTGTTTGCCCCCCCCCCCCGTTTTAATGCCCCCCCGTTTCAAAAAAGTTGTACCCCCGTGCCCCCCCCCATTTTGGAATTGCCCCCCCCCCCGTTTTAACCCGGGGGGCAGTGCACATGTCTGAGCACTGGACTTTTTTGTTTGCTTAAGTGTTGTTTTGAAATCACTAGCAAGCATTGAGTTCACAGTTGTTTGTACTATTTGAGATAGTGGTTATGAATAAGTTAATAATGTTTCATTTTTAGCTTCATCTTATTCAGCTTAAAATCACAGGCTGTTTATATAAGCTGTTATAGCGCGTTTCATAGTCACGACCTTATAAAGCTTATGTGGCAGTTCTGGTGATTACTTCGTCGTGGGATCTTAATAACTTGCTGATGTGGATATAAAAAGACAGAGCACAGTATATAATTAAGTTTCTGCTTTTTATGTTCTATCTAGAAAGTTTACAATCAAAGAAAAATGGAACAAAATGTGGCTATATAGCTTCAAGTAAAAATTTTTATACAATCAGGGGATCGTGACAGTTGGTTTGGTTACTTTTTTTTTAGAAATTTTCATATATATTTTCAATTTTCTATAGTTTAATCACTACTAATATTTCGGTTTTTAAGTGCTATAAAAAATAAAATCTGAAATATAAGCTTTGTCGTGTTGGTCGTCACCCTCCCAAGAGGAACAAACTAGCTCCACAGTAATATTTTTATTATGAAAGCAATGACAGAGTTATTTTGTATATACCTAACATAATTATGTAACATTAATTTATAATTTTGTTTATAATTTTTTTTCATTATTTTAATATATTTATTTTATTGGTACCATTTAGAAAGCTTAAGCTTATACCATTTTTCTTTGCTTTGTTGAGGCTATTTGGTATGTATTAAGCCCATACAATACCTTTTTATTATTTTATTTTATTATTAGACAATAGTATTAAGTTTGAAATATTTTGTACAGATCCGGTCCGGATCCGGTTCCGGTCCGGCCGGATCTACCTTTGGATCCGGTCCGGTCCGGCCGGATCCAAAATCCCGGATCCGGTCGGGCCCTACCCATGTATTTGGTTTTCAGGAATCTCTGGTAATATATCGGGTGTAGATTTGCTGATGGCGGATCTTCCGGTGGACAGAGCCTTGGCCATGGCCGTCTCTTTGCACTGTCTTTACGGTATTTATTTTATTTTTTATAAAAAATACTATAATCTTCGAGTTTACTCGAAATTTACATCTCAAACTTCTTGTATTTTTATTCAGTTAAGGTTTTTTTTGTAAATTCTGGGATAATTGGATAATCAATTTTATTATACCAGACAATATTGTTATAAGAAAATTTTCTGTACAATATGTTCTATTGTCTATTGTATTGTCTATTGATCATATGAACAGCAATTCTCATTTTATATGGGGAGATTGGGGTTTCTATACAAACAAACAAACACTAAACTACTGAAAAAATTTTCACTTTAATTTTTTCCCATCCAACGACGCAGACATAATTACATATTTCACTTTAGTTTTTTTTAAAACCTAATTTCTATATGTTTGTTTGTTCTCTGAAGTTTATCAGGGGTCAAATTTTTATTATGCCTAAATCCTTTAATTTTCAAAATTAAATTCAAATCAAATTCAGATATTTTATGCAGATGTACCTTATTACCACACGTAGCTTATGGGCTGAAGTGTCATACATAAAATAAACATTTATTAAACGTACTAAAACTTTGTCTAAAAATAAATAAGTGCTAACTTAGGGTATCTAAAAATAAATTGTTGGCTAAGGTAGGGTAGCGAAAAATATATGCGCGACTTGAGATTTTGTTCTGTAAATGCAGTTAAACAAACAAAAACAGATAATACTGTAAATTTGACCTCCGCGAACAGAGAGAAAAGCTTTGATTTTGATTGATTTCGTGTTTTAGGGTGTCTTTAAATTTATTTTTCAAATATGTTATTTTTAGGGGGAACCTTAACTAAAATTGCTTACTTTGCCAAACAGGAGAAGGTAGGGGGCGGGGCGCAAAAGACTGTAAAAGAGGCGCTTTCCTACTTTCCAACACCCCCCCCCCCAAATGCATCCCTGAGCCTGTCAATACCATCAACAAACTAACTTTTGTAGCATGGACCGTAGAGTACCACGTTTTTTCTGCACCCTGGAATGGAATTATTGTTATTGTTTTTTAGTTAATTTCAAAAAAATATTATTAAGAGCTTAATTAAAAAATTTTATACAATGTCAATATATTTATGATTTATTCCTTAAAAATATAATTAAACTACGGCAACGAATGTCGTTCATAAATATCATTTAGACGCGGCGACCAACAAAGCGCTCACCAGCTCCCAGTTGATAGCCCTAATTCTTTTGGCGAACAACGGACCCAATTTCCTAAGCGGATTCACGCTACGGGAACTGGCCGCCGCTTTGGATTGGTTGGTCGGGGAGACGGTGGCTCGCGGGAAGGACGTGATTGGCTGCGAGTACCTCGGTCTTACCGCAGTGCGGCGAGAATATCCGCCCGATGACCCCGAAGAGGCGCGGCCGACTAACTTAACTGGGGGAAAACTCCAGAAAAAGGCGGGGCTAACGGAGGAAGAGGCGAAGTACCGGGAATTGGGTGGCAAAAAAGAGGCGAGGGAAAAGGAGCAAGCGGCAATGGACGCTGTTTACCGGGCGATCACAATGCTTGGTAAAAGTTTTAAAATGCGTATACAGTATCTTATGCAAGTAGAGGTGACAACAAGATTTTTTAAGTTAACAAAAGTGCATTATTCGTGATATAAAAATTTTTCCCGATAAATGATATATTATATTTTCTTAAATAATTACCTATACCCCTCAAAATCAAAAAGCTACTAACCTGGGATCAAATCTCTTCTTTTCTTTAAATAGGGTAATTAGAGGGGAGGGATGCTCACCTCTTCTTATTTGAATCAATCACACACATTAATGTAGCCACGTCCGAACACCGGCGAACTACACAGTGTGTTATCACGCCAACGTTTTATGAATACAACTTAATTATTACCGATTGTTACAGACACGGCCGTGGTGAGCAAATGCCGAGACCGGGTTCCATCCTTCGCCAGCAGCATGGACTCTTGTCCGGATAGCGGCTGCGACTCTCCAACGCCCCCCGACTCGGCGCGTTCGATGGCGGACGAGCAGATTAGCATTGAGACTCCAGACACAGAGCAGGAACTCGTCGTGACAGCCCCGGACAACCTCGCTGACCGTCTTCTGCTCATGTACTACAAGAACGGAGCAATGTCCACTTTCGTTTTAGACTCAATTATAGGTAAAAAAATAGAATTTTTTAAAACACATGGGCTATAATATTTTTGGCGTTTCGTAATCATCAGGGCCCAGCAAACAACCTACCTTTTTTAATTGGTTATTCTAGTTGGTAGCAGGGGACGGCAGTATTTTTTTAACACCCGGGGGGGGGGGGGCACACCCCGGGGGGGGGGGACCGCCGGGGGGGGGGGTCACACCGATTTTTTTTCATAGAGAAAAAAAAACACGGAGGTATATTCCCTTTTTTTCAAGATTATTGTTCTGCGAAGAGTTTTTAAGAATTTTTTGGGATTGTCTGGTGGGGGGGGGGGGTCAAAGATGGGGTTTTGGGGGGGGGGGTCAGGGGTTCAAGGGGTCGATGGGGGGGGAGGGGTCAAAAATGGGCCTTAGGGGGGGGGATGGTGTCAGAGGTCAGGGGGGGGGGACCCCCCTAGCCTCCTTCGGTGACATAATTGCATTTTTTATCCTTAAATTTTTATTCATATTAAACATGGTATGTTGCCTTTAGGTTATTTTTCTGCAAAGTTTTTAAATTTTTGTCAATACACCTATAATTTTAGATAAAGCATAATACACTTAAATTTTGACATAACGTATAATCAAGATTCTTAAATCTTATTTGATCACAATGTCATTTTAGCTTCCGCCTCTTATCCTTCAATTCTAACAATTCTGTATCAGAACTGGACTTATTAGACAGTTGTTTGTTTTTATGCAGTATTCTAGAACAAGAATTTCTTTTAAGTTTGGTATGTTTCAAAATTTTTTGATTTTGTGATTACAAAACAATTATCCTTCAAGAAAAGGTTGTTGACATTATATTGTCGTATTTTAAGTAATAATTTGGCAGAATTATTTTGCTTATGAAAACAAGTAAGTATCCGTGTAGGATTTTAAAATCGTCTATAAAGTAGTGTTTCAAAATCATCTAAAAGTGTTTGAAATAAATGGATTAAATTGAATTTGAGAAGTTGGTAATATTTAGTCTTTGAGAACAAAAATTTTTTGGCATGATAGCTGTGTTCAAAATTTACCAAAAAGGCAAACTATAAAAATTTTAGAGTTGATAGAGGGGGATCGGATTAGGGGAGAAAGGCAGCACCAAAATTTTAATTCTTAGGAGGAGAACCTTTCCCGTTCTGAGCTCAGCCTCAAGTAGAAGCTGATTGAACGTATACGCGTTTTTCAGCCGTGCGAAACGTTGGATGTGGTGTTCAAAGAGCGGATCTCCAGGTATTTTCTGCGGAAGGAGAACCCGGTCTTCGTCTCCGCCCCCGGCCTCCCGGAGTGCTGCGATCTAGACGAAAACGAAAAAATTCCATGCGGAAGACGAATTCGGGGCTGGACCAATAGATTTCTCGCTTAAGGTGTGCAGGTCACTAATTGTCACAGATCACATAACTAATGCAGGTGTGGAAAGGATTTAATGCGAAGGCAACACTGGATGTTGGGGGAATAGATTGGAATCTATATTAAAAAAGAAAAGAATTAGGACACTGCCACCATAAAACTCGTTTTTACGCATTTTTAGTACGTTAAAACTTCATTTTGGGAGGAGGGTCTAGTACACTCGCGATTTAAAATTTGTCTCCTGCAAAATTTTGAAATTTGCGGTATAAAATTTTGAAACTTGCGGTATTAAATTTCCCTTCCATGTCTATCTGTATATATACAGACCTGTGCACTGCCTCCCCCCTCCCGCGGTTTTATGAGGGGGCAATTCCAAAACAGGGGGCGCCTTGTTTGAAACGGGGGGGGGCAGAGGGCAGGAAGAAAGAAAAGAAGGATAAAGGGACAAAAAAATCGTAAATAAGGTAAAACTAGGTCTGAAATGGCTTAAAATAAATTGAAATAGGCTAAAACAACAAAACAATTTGCGATAATGGCGTTATCATAGGTCAAAAATAGGGTCATAATTTTAGGGTACATTTTTATTTTTTGGCGGAGAGAAGCAATAAAACGGGAGGAAGGAGCAAGTCCTCCAATAAAAACGGGGGGGGCCATTTCCAGACCGCGCACAGGTCTTGTATATATATTTGTGGGATTAAATATCCATGATTATCCACTTTCTCTGCATTTTCACCAAAGTGTAACTTTTTAAATATTTCTCATTTTTGAAATAAACTTCTAAAAAGTAGTTTTTAGAACGATGCAAAATAAAAAAAAATAAAAAAATTCCAAATCTGATTTTGTCCATAATCTGCTCTTGCACCTACACTACTAGTAGATGTGCCCCGGAGCGGAGCCCCTTTAAGAGCTCTTTTTCCGAAACAATCTCCGGATGCTTCGACCTATTTTTTTTTGTACTAATATTTCATGAATAATTTTTTAAAAAAAGAATGATGCGGTAAAAAGATTAGTTGGTCAAAAAAAAATTTTTTTCAAATTATTAAATAAAAATTTTTAAAAAACTTATTTAATACGTTCTAAAAAAATTGTCTTAAAAATGCAGATAAAGTAACTTTAAATGTATTTCAAATTTAAAAAAAAATAAGCTTAAAATCGCCTCATTTATTGGGCAGAGCTTTTTTTGAACCTTTCTCCGCTTCAAATCGGCCGGAAGCTTCCGGAGATTGTTTCGGGAGCTCTCTAAAAAGGGCTCCGCTCCGGGGCACATCACTAGTATGTAGGTGCAGAGCAGATTATGGGCAAATCAGATTTGAATTTTTTTATTTTTTGATTTTGCATCGTTCAAAAACTACTAGAAGTATATTTCAAAAATGCGTTTGATTTAAAAGGTTACACTTTGGTGAAAATGCAGAGTAAGTGGACCATAGGGATAATTAATCCCACAAATATATATATACACACCTATACGCATTCTGGAAAGATAACCCCCCCGTTTTATTGGAGGACTTGCCCCCCTCCGTTTTATTGCTTCTCTCCGCCAAAAAATAAAAAAGTACCCTAAAATTATGACTCCTATTTTTGACCTATAATGACGCCATTATCGCAAATTGTTTGCAGTTTTTGTTTTTGGTTATTTATTTTCACCCGTTTCAGACCTAGTTTTACTTTATTTTCGCTTTTTGTATCCTTTTTTCCTTCTTTTTCTCTTTCTACCCCCTGCTTGCCCCCCCCCGTTTCAAAAAAGTGTGCCCCCCGTTTTGGAATTGCTCCCCGATGAAGCCCCGGGGACCCCGGGGGGACGGTGCACAGGTCTGTATATATACAGATAGACATGGAAAGGAAATTTAATACCGTTTTTTTAAGAAATTTATACCGCAATTTTGAGAAATTTTGCAGGAGACAAATTTTAGATCGCGAGTGTACTTAGACCCTCCTCCCGAATTGAAGTTTTAACGTACTAAAAATGCGTAAAAACGAGTTTTATGGTGGCAGTGTCCTAATTCTTCTTTTTTTTTTAATATAGATTCCAATCTATTTCCCCAACAACCAGTGTTGCCTTCGCATTAAATCCTTTCCACACGTGCCGTAGTTATGTGATCTGTGACAATTAGTGACCCATCTGCACACCTTAAGCGAGCAATCTATTGGTCCAGCCCCGAATTCGTCTTCCGCATGGAATTCCCTCATCTCGTCGTCTCCAGATCGCAGCACTCCGGGAGGCCGGGGGCGGAGACGAAGACCGGGTTCTCCTTCCGCGGGGAAAAAAATAGTTGGAGATTTTCTCTTTGAACACCACGTCCGGGGTGTCGGGCGGCTGGAACACTCGTACTCGTTCAATGAGCTTCAACTCGAAGGCTGGAGGGGGCAACGGGGGGAAGGTTTTTCTCCTATTAATTAAAATTTTGGCATCCCCCTTTCTCCCCCTAATGCGTACCCCCCTCTATTGCCAACTCTCAAAATTTCTAGAAGTTTGTCTTTTTGAGTCCAATTTTGAACATAGCTATTATGCCAAAAATTTTGGTTCGCGAGTCTAAATATTACTAACTTCTTAATTAATTAATCTATTTATTGCAAGCACTTTTCGATGGTTTTGAAACACTACTTTATAAACGATTTAAAATCCTACACTAAAAAAAATAATTCTGCCAATATCTTACTCTAAAATACGACAAAATAATGTCAACAACCTTTTTCTTGAGGGTATAATTGTTTTGTAATCACAAAATAAAAAAAATTTTGGAAACATACCAAACTTTAAAGAAATTCTTGTTTTAGGAATACTGCATAAAAACAAACAACTGTCTAATAAGTCCAGTTCTGATACAGAATTGTTAGAATTGAAGGATAAGTAGGCGGAAGCTAAAATGACATTGTGATCAAATAATATTTTAAGAATCTTGAAATTTCTAAAAAAAGTGTTGTGCTATCTAGGATTATAGGTTACGTCAGAAATTTAAGGATAAATAATGCAATTTATTTCAAATTATGTTGTATTGACAAAATTTTAAAACTCTTCGCAGAACAATAATCTAAGGGAATATACCTTGTTTTCTATGAATAAAAATGTTAAAAAAAATACCATAGGTCACCAAAGGGGGGGGTGTCGAGGGGGGGTCACCCCCCCCCCCCCTGCACCTGAGACCTATCCCCCCCCTAAGGCCCTTTTTGACCCCCTCCCCCATCACCCCTTAACCCCTACCCCCCCCCCCCCTAAGGCCTCTTTTAGACCTATCCCCCCCCACCAGACAATCCCAGAAAATGCTTTAAAAAATGGTCAAATTTAGTAGAAAAAATTGTAAATTTTTGGTCAAAAAAATGGTAAAAACACCCCAAGAGCGCCCGGGTGTTTTTTTTTTCAAAAAAACACCCCGGGGTGTAGACCCCCCCCCCCCTGGAGGTCAAAAACCTCCACACCCCGGGGTGTGGACCCCCCCCCCCCTGAGCCGTCGAAGGTCAGTGACCTATGAAAAATACTGCCGACCCCTGCTACCAACTAGAATAACCAATTAAAAAGGTAGGTTGTTTGCTGGGCCCTGATGATTCCAAAACGCCAAAAATATTATAGCCCATGTGTTTTAAAAAATTCTATTTTTTTACCTATAATTGAGTCTAAAACAAAAGTGGACATTGCTCCGTTCTTGTAGTACATGAGCAGAAGACGGTCAGCGAGGTTGTCCCGGGGCTGTCACGACGAGTTCCTGCTCTGTGTCTGGAGTCTCAATGCTAATCTGCTCGTCCGCCATCGAACGCGCCGAGTCGGGGGGCGTTGAGAAGAGTCGCAGCCGCTATCCGGACAAGAGTCCATGCTGCTGGCGAAGGATGGAACGCGGTCTCGGCATTTGCTCACCACGGCCGTGTCTGTAACAATCGGTAATAATTAAGTTGTATTCGTAAAACGTTGGCGTGATGACGCACTGTGTAGTTCGCCGGTGTTCGGACGTGTATACATTAATGTGTGTGATTGATTCAAAATAAGAAGAGGTGCCCGTCCTTCTCCTCTAATTACCCTATTTAAAGAAAAGAAGGGATTTGGTCCCAGGTTAGTAGCTTTTTGATTTTGAGGGGTATAGGTAATTATTTAAAAAAATATATTATATCATTTATCGGAAAAAATTTTTATATCACGAATAATGCACTTTTGTTAACTTAAAAAATCTTGTTGTCACCTCTACTTGCATAAGATACTGTATACGCATTTTAAAACTTTTACCAAGCATTGTGATCGCCCGGTAAACAGCGTCCATTGCCGCTTGCTCCTTTTCCCTCGCCTCTTTTTTGCCACCCAATTCCCGGTACTTCGCCTCTTCCTCCGTTAGCCCCGCCTTTTTCTGGAGTTTTCCCCCAGTTAAGTTAGTCGGCCGCGCCTCTTCGGGGTCATCGGGCGGATATTCTCGCCGCACTGCGGTAAGACCGAGGTACTCGCAGCCAATCACGTCCTTCCCGCGAGCCACCGTCTCCCCGACCAACCAATCCAAAGCGGCGGCCAGTTCCCGTAGCGTGAATCCGCTTAGGAAATTGGGTCCGTTGTTCGCCAAAAGAATTAGGGCTATCAACTGGGAGCTGGTGAGCGCTTTGTTGGTCGCCGCGTCTAAATGATATTTATGAACGACATTCGTTGCCGTAGTTTAATTATATTTTTAAGGAATAAATCATAAATATATTGACATTGTATAAAATTTTTTAATTAAGCTCTTAATAATATTTTTTTGAAATTAACTACAAACAATAACAATAATTCCATTCCAGGGTGCAGAAAAAACGTGGTACTCTACGGTCCATGCTACAAAAGTTAGTTTGTTGATGGTATTGACAGGCTCAGGGGTGTATTTGGGGGGGGATGTTGGAAAGTAGAAAAGCGCCTCTTTTGCAGTCTTTTGCGCCCCGCCCCCTACCTTCTCCTGGTTGGCAAAGTAAGCAATTTTAGTTAAGGTTCCCCCTTTCCCACTATTTTCAAAATAACATACTTGAAAAATAAATTTAAGGACACCCTAAAACACGAAATCAATCAATATCAAAGCTTTTCTCTCTGTGCGCGGAGGTCAAATTTACAGTATTATATGTTTTTGTTTGTTTAACTGCATTTACAGGACAAAATCTCAAGTCGCTCATATATTTTTCGCTACCCTACCTTAGTCAACAATTTATTTTTAGATACCCTAAGTTAGCACTTATTTATTTTTAGACAAAGTTTTAGTACGTTTAATAAATGTTTATTTTATGTATGACACTTCAGCCCATAAGCTACGTGTGGTAATAAGGTACATATGCATAAAATATCTGAATTTGATTTGAATTTAATTTTGAAAATTAAAGGATTTAGGCATAATACAAATTTGACCCCTGATAAACTTCAGAGAACAAACAAACATATAGAATTTAGGTTTAAAAAAAAAACTAAAGTGAAATATGTAATTATGTCTGCGTCGTTGGATGGGAAAAAATTAGAGTGAAAATTTTTTCAGTAGTTTAGTGTTTGTTTGTTTGTATAGAAACCCCAATCTCCCCATATAAAATGAGAATTGCTGTTCATATGATCTTACACAATAGAAAATATTAGAACGTATTGTACAGAAAATTTTCTTATAACAATATTGTCTGGTATAATAAAATTGATTATCCAATTATCCCATAATTTACAAAAAAAAAAACCTTAACTGAATAAAAACACAAGAAGTTTGAGATGTAAATTTCGAGTAAACTCGAAGATTATAGTATTTTTTATAAAAAATAAAATAAATACCGTAAAGACAGTGCAAAGAGACGGCCATGGCCAAGGCTCTGTCCACCGGGAGATCCGCCATCAGCAAATCTACACCCGATATATTACCAGAGATTCCTGAAAACCAAATACATGGGTAGAACCCGACCGGATCCGGGATTTTGGATCCGGCCGGACCGGACGACCAGATTCAAAGATAGATACGGCCGGAACGGAACTGGATCCGGACCGGATCTGTACAAAATATTTCAAACTTAATACTATTGTCTAATAATAAAATAAAATAATAAAAAGGTATTGTATGGGCTTAATACATACCAAATAGCCTCAACAAAGCAAAGAAAAACTGGTTAAGCTTAAGCTTTCTAAAATGGTACCAATAAAATAAAATAATATTAAAATAATGAAAAAAATTATAAACACACTTATAAATTAATGTTACAGAATTATGTTAGGTATATACAAAAGAACTGTCATTGCTTTCATAATAAAAATATTACTGTGGAGCTAAGTGTTCCTCTTGGGAGGGTGACGACCAAGAGGGACGCTTAGCTCCCTATATTTTTATTATGAGCGACAGTTATTTTGTATATATTAATATAATTATGTAACATTAATTAATAATTTTGTTTATAATTTTTTTCATTATTTTAATACTTATTTTATTTTATTGGTACCATATAGCGACAAAGCTTAAGCTTATACCATTTTTCTTTGCTTATTTGAGGCTATTTGTTATGTATTTAACCCATACAATACTTTTATTATTTTATTTTATTATTAGACACTAGTATTGAGTTTCAAATATTTTGTGCAGATCACTCAGAATCCCTCCCCGTTCCGCCGTTATGCTTATTCTTGAATCTGGTCGTCCGTGCCGCATCCGAAATCCCGGATCCGGTCAGGTTCTACCCATTATTTTGGTTTCAGGAATCTCTGGTAATATATCGGGTTATTCTGATGGCGGATCTCCCGGTGGAGCAGAGCCTGGCCATGGCCGGCCTTCTCTTACAGCTTACTACGTATTATTTATTTTTTTATAAAAAAACATAATCTTCGGGGTTTACTCGAAATTTACATCTCAAACTTCTTGTGTTTTTATTCAGTTAAGGTTTTTTTTTTGTAACTTATGGGATTATTAGAATAGTAAATTTTATTATACCAGACAACTATATTAAGAAAATTTTTCTGTACAATAATTTATGAAAATTTTTCTATATAAAATACATATCGAAACAGCAATTCTCATTTTATAATGCGGAGATTGGGGTTTCTATACAAACAAAACGTTAACTTGAAAAAATTTTCCTCTATAATTTTTTCCTAGAAACGGACTAATTAATTAGCTTTAGTTTTTTTTTAAACCTAAATTCTATATGTTTGTTTGTTCTCTGAAGTTTATCAGGGTATTTGTATTATGCCTAAATACCCTTAATTTTGAGAAATTAAATTCAAATCAATTAGATATTTTATCGTACCTTTATTACCACACGTAAAAATAGGTGAAGTGTCATAATAAAATAAAATTTATTAAAGTACTAAAACTTTGTCTAAAAATAAATAAGTGCTAATTAGGGTATCTAAAAATAAATGTGTTGACTGAGGTAGGGTAGCGAAAATATGAGCGACTTGAGATTTTGTCTGTAGATGCAGTTAACAAAAAAACAGTATAATACTGTAAATTTGACCTCCGCGCACAAGAGAAAAGCTTTGTATTGATTGTTTCGTGTTTTAGGTTTCTAATTTATTTTTCAGTATGTTATTTTGAAAATGTGGGAAAGGGGGAACTTTCTTAACTTCTTCTTACCAGGAGGTAGGGGGGGGGCGGAAAGACTGAGGGGGCTTTTCTCTTTCAACATCCCCCCCCGACAGCCCTGAGCCTTGTAGGATACCATCAACAAACTAACTTTTGTAGATAGTATTGAGTTTTTTCTGCACTGGATGGATTATTGTTATTGTTTGTAGTTAATTTAAAAAAATATTATTGAGCTTATTAAAAAATTTTATAAATGTATATATTTATGTTTATTCTTAAAAATATATTAATAGGCACGAATGTCGTTCATAAATATCATTTAGACGCGGCGACACACAGCTCCCAGTTGATAGCCCTATTCTTTTGGCGAACAACGGACCCAATTTCCTAAGCGGGATTGGCGCTACGGGAACTGGCCGCCTGTGATTGGTTGGTCGGGGAGACGGTGGCTCGCGGGAAGGACGTGATTGGCTGCGAGTACCTCGGTCTTACCGCAGTGCGGCGAGAATATCCGCCCGATGACCCCGAAGAGGCGCGGCCGACTAACTTAACTGGGGGAAAACTCCAGAAAAAGGCGGGGCTAACGGAGGAAGAGGCGAAGTACCGGGAATTGGGTGGCAAAAAAGAGGCGAGGGAAAAGGAGCAAGCGGCAATGGACGCTGTTTACCGGGCGATCACAATGCTTGGTAAAAGTTTTAAAATGCGTATACAGTATCTTATGCAAGTAGAGGTGACAACAAGATTTTTTAAGTTAACAAAAGTGCATTATTCGTGATATAAAAATTTTTTCCGATAAATGATATAATATATTTTTTTAAATAATTACCTATACCCCTCAAAATCAAAAAGCTACTAACCTGGGACCAAATCCCTTCTTTTCTTTAAATAGGGTAATTAGAGGAGAGGGATGGTCACCTCTTCTTATTTGAATCAATCACACACATTAATGTATACACGTCCGAACACCGGCGAACTACACAGTGTGTTATCACGCCAACGTTTTATGAATACAACTTAATTATTACCGATTGTTACAGACACGGCCGTGGTGAGCAAATGCCGAGACCGCGTTCCATCCTTCGCCAGCAGCATGGACTCTTGTCCGGATAGCGGCTGCGACTCTCCAACGCCCCCCGACTCGGCGCGTTCGATGGCGGACGAGCAGATTAGCATTGAGACTCCAGACACAGAGCAGGAACTCGTCGTGACAGCCCCGGACAACCTCGCTGACCGTCTTCTGCTCATGTACTACAAGAACGGAGCAATGTCCACTTTCGTTTTAGACTCAATTATAGGTAAAAAAATAGAATTTTTTAAAACACATGGGCTATAATATTTTTGGCGTTTCGTAATCATCAGGGCCCAGCAAACAACCTACCTTTTTAATTGGTTATTCTAGTTGGTAGCAGGGGTCGGCAGTATTTTTCATAGGTCACCGACCTTCGACGGCTCAGGGGGGGGGGGGGGTCCCCCCCCCCGGGGGTGGTGGTTTTTGACCTCCAGGGGGGGGGGTCACACCCCGGGGTGTTTTTTTGAAAAAAAAAAACACCCGGGGGTGCTTGGGTGTTTTTACCATTTTTTTTTGACCAAAATTGACAATTTTTTGACGAAATTTGACCATTTTTTAAGCATTTTTTGGGATTGTCTGGTGGGGGGGGGGGGGTGGTCAAAAATGGGCCTTAGGGGGGGGGGGTCAGGGGTTCAAGGGGTCGATGGGGGGGGGAGGGGTGAAAAATGGGCCTTAGGGGGGGGATAGGTCTCAGAGGCCGTAGGGGGGGGGTGACCCCCCCCCCTACACCCCCCCCCCTTCGGTGACCTATGGTATTTTTTTTAACATTTTTATTCATAGAAAACAAGGTATATTCCCTTAGATTATTGTTCTGCGAAGAGTTTTAAAATTTTGTCAATACAACATAATTTGAAATAAATTGCATTATTTATCCTTAAATTTCTGACGTAACGTATAATCCTAGATTCTTAAAATATTATTTGATCACAATGTCATTTTAGCTTCCGCCTACTTATCCTTCAATTCTAACAATTCTGTATCAGAACTGGACTTATTAGACAGTTGTTTGTTTTTATGCAGTATTCTAAAACAAGAATTTCTTTTAAGTTTGGTATGTTTAAAAATTTTTTAATTTTGTGATTACAGAACAATTATACCCTCAAGAAAAGGTTGTTGACATTATTTTGTCGTATTTTAAGTAATAATTTGGCAGAATTATTTTTTTTATGAAAACAAGTAAGTATCCGTGTAGGATTTTAAAATCGTCTATAAAGTAGTGTTTCAAAATCATCTAAAAGTGCTTGCAATAAATAGATTAAATTGAATTAAGAAGTTAGTAATATTTAGTCTTGCGAACCAAAATTTTTTGACATAAAAGCTGTGTTCAAAATTTACCCAAAAAAGGCAAACTTTAGAAATTTTTAGAGTTGATAGAGGGGGATCGGATTAGGGGGAGAAAGGCACGCCAAAATTTTAATTCTTAGGAGGAGAACCTTTCCCCCGTTCTCAACTTCAGCCTTCGAGTCGAAGCTGATTGAACGTATACGCATTTTTCAGCCGTGCGAAACGTTGGATGTGGTGTTCAAAGAGCGGATCTCCAGGTATTTTCTGCGGAAGGAGAACCCGGTCTTCGTCTCCGCCCCCGGCCTCCCGGAGTGCTGCGATCTAGACGACGACGAGGAATTCCATGCGGAAGACGAATTCGGGGCTGGACCAATAGATTTCTCGCTTAAGGTGTGCAGGTCACTAATTGTCACAGATCACAGAACTAATGCAGGTGTGGAAAGGATTAAATGCGAAGGCAACACTGGATGTTGGGGGAATAGATTGGAATCTATATTAAAAAAGAAAAGAATTAGGACACTGCCAGCATAAAACTCGTTTTTACGCATTTTTAGTACGTTAAAACTTCATTTTGGGAGGAGGGTCTAGTACACTCGCGATTTAAAATTTGTCTCCTGCAAAATTTTGAAATTTGCGGTATAAAATTTTGAAACTTGCGGTATTAAATTTCCCTTCCATGTCTATCTGTATATATACAGACCTGTGCACTGTCCCCCCCCCCTCCCCGGGGTTTTATTGGGGGGCAATTCCAAAACGGGGGGCAACTTTTTTGAAACGGGGGGGGGCAAGCAGGGAGAAAGAGAAAAAAGAAGGAAAAAGGGACAAAAAAAGCGAAAATAAGGTAAAACTAGGTCTGAAATGGCTTAAAATAAATTGAAATAGGCTAAAACTGCAAACAATTTGCGATAATGGCGTCATCATAGGTCAAAAATAGGGTCATAATTTTAGGGTACTTTTTATTTTTTGGCGGAGAGAAGCAATAAAACGGGAGGGGGCAAGTCCTCCAATAAAACGGGGGGGGGCATTTCCAGACCGCGCACAGGTCTGTATATATATTTGTGGGATTAAATATCCATGGTCCACTTACTCTGCATTTTCACCAAAGTGTAACCTTTTAAATATTTCTCATTTTTGAAATAAACTTCAAGTAGTTTTTGAACGATGCAAAATCAAAAATAAAAAATTCCAAATCTGATTTGCCCATAATCTGCTCTGCACCTACATACTAGTGATGTGCCCCGGAGCGGAGCCCTTTTTTCTAGAGCTCCGAAACAATCTCCGGATGCTTCGACCTATTTTTGTACTAATTTCATGAATAATTAAAGAATGATGCGGTAGATTAGTTGGTCAAAAATTTTTTCAAATTAATTTTTTAAAAAAACTTATTTAATACGCTAAAAATTGTCTTAAAAATGCAGATAAAGTAACTTTAAATGTATTTCAAATTTAAATAAGCTTAAAATCGCTCATTTATTGGGCAGAGCTCTGAACCTTTCTCCGCTTCAAATGGCCGGAGCTCAGGAGCATGATATTGGAGGCTAGGAACATCACTACTACACACATTACAGTAACCCTATCTTACTTTCATAATTAGACGGATACCGGTCCATAACTTTGCATCCATTTTTTTATCTTATGGTACTATCTGATTCCTAGTAAGTTTTTTAAGAGACGATTTGCTCTTTGCCAAGTCGGATTTCGTTTCTTCTCTCTCTGTATAAGTGCACTCAAATGTTCCGCGTACATTATTTTTTGGTAACCTAACCTAATCGTCTTTTTTTAGTTTGCCGGGAACAGTGCTGGTAAAACCCGACACAACTGTTTTATTCATAAACTGTCAATAAAACATGCTTCAATAAAATCGTCGTTACTGCGGCAAAATTAGTCAAAATTCCTGTAAAATGTACGCAACTGTGAATTGTTCAATTACAGCACCTTGTATAAGTATAGAATGAGTCACAATCACTTGTGCTCAGTGGCGTGCCCGGGGGGCGGTCGCCTCCCTCACCCCCCCCCCGCCCCCAAAAAAAATTCGGCGAAGCCGGATTTTTTCGTAAAGGGAGACCCTTACGTTTTTTTTTAAATTTTGGGAGAGAAAAAAATTTTCGTTTAATATTAATACAAAAACTTTCCTACTGCCTTCCAAAAGCATATTATTAGTGAAAAAAACCAAAATTTCTCCGCTTATCTTAGTTTTTCGATCTCAAATCGATTATCCTGTTCAGAAGTTTAGGCATACATGTTTAATTAAACTATTATCAACACTATTATCCTTTTATTAACGTTTTAAACTCATGTTATAAATGTATAAGTATAACAATAACTTTAAATTTTGTAATAAGTAGCATCTGGAATTAAAATTTCTAGTGTATTTTAGCGCCTTAAATTAAAAATTTTCTCCCCCGGGGGCATTCAGTCCCCAGGACCCCCAGACAAGGGGCTCTTCCCCTTGACCCCGCTGGGGGGGCTCCCGCCCCCAAGACCCCCTTCAGGGTTAGTATTTACCCCCCTCCAGATCCCCCCGAAATGAAATCTTGGGCACGCCACTACGTGTGCTTTATAATGACTCTGACTTATTTTGTTGTAGTGTTGACAACACAGGCTTTATTTCAGGCTGAAGATTGCAGTTCGTCGGGTGGAGATCCCGACAGCGATTTCAGACCCTCGTTTCTTCAATTACGAAGCGTTGACGATAACAACGTACTGAGAGTAATGTCGAATTTTTTTCTATTCCTGAGCACTTTAATTTATATTTTTTTTTGTTTTTAATTGAAGTATCAATATTTATTTAAATTAATCTTAGTATTTATTCTTATTAATTTACTTTCTATTTTGTATGTGTGTTTTTCTTATTTATTTTGTCACCTATTTTTTTAAATTTTAGTGTAGCGATGAATCTCATAGCTTAAAAATGCTGAACTTTTACAAAGCTTTATTAACGCCCTACCTGGAAAGTTACATTTTCACAATGAAGAATCTCCATTTACTATTAAACAACCCGTTAGAAGGTACTTAAATTAGATTTGATATAAGTTAAGATAAGGTATGTATAATCAATTAAATTCTTTTACGAAAACTTATAGCTCGAACCAACACTTCCAAAATCCCCTTCTCACATTTCTTTAAGATCTAGCTGCCGCGGCAGCAAGTTTACGATTAAAAAATAGTATTAATATAATTTTGGCACCATATTGGGTTTTTTATACAGTTCGCGATTACGACAGACGACTATAAAGAACATGAAAATTGGATGGTCAAATTCAAGAAAAATTTACAACCCCTCACCCAAAATTTTCCGGCGCCTTTGGCAGCAAAAATAAGACAGAGGCTTAAGCCCCCTCACCTATGATCCTCTAGAAGCTTGTTAAACATTTAAAAAATATCTTTAAAACATTTTAACCAATATTGTAAAACAAATCCTTCTAACCCGCCCCTAAACACTTGATGAACTGTTTTCTACTTTTATCCAGGAAACGGACCGCTTTCTCCTAGCGAACCTCGAATGATGTTTTGAGAAAGCAATTTATAATAGCTTACAACGTATATAATTTTTTTTCTCTTTCCGTTTTTTCCACGTCATGTGTATCGTCCTTATAAAGCCTGTCGCTTTTTTTAATATAATACAATAAATATCAAAATATATCGACGTGATAAACCTTATAAACAATAGGTACATAAACAAAAACTCTTATTGTCTTTTCTATAACTGGTAAACGCTCCTTTATATAATGTATTTTTGCTGGTTTATTGTGTTTTACTTTATTTTTTTGTTTAGAATCTGACTTTGTTAAAATTTTGCAAGCCAAAGCTGTTCAAGAAATCAAAAGTTTTACAAGCGGTACGTATTGTTTTTATCGTTTTAATATAATAACTAGTCGGAAAAATTAAAACTAAGTTTTCTTTTAGCGAAAGTAATCACACTGTTAAAAATGCAAACGCAGTGTATTCCATAATTTCAGCAATAAAAATCTTTTAAATGATCAAAAATTAAATGCTTCGACGTTCTAATATTTTCATTATCAACTATCTAAAATATTAACCTTTCCTTCTCTTTTATTAATATAAAATAAAAAAATGTAACATTCTCATTAAAGTTTTTTTTAGCGATATTGTGAATGTATTAAATACCATAAATTATGTACAAAATAGATATAGAATTCCAGACCTGTGCACGGTTTGGAAATGCCCTCCCCCCGTTTTATTGGAGGATTCGCCCCCTCCCCGGGTTTTTTGCCCCCCCCCCTGCCAAAAAATGAAAAAAGTACTCTAAAATTATGACGCCATTTTTGACCTATGATGACGCCATCATCGCAATTTTTTGGCAGTTTTTAGCCTATTTCAATGTATGTTAAGCCATTTCAGACCTATTTTTACCTTATTTTCGCTTTTTTTGTCCCTTTTTTCTCTTTTCCCCTCTGTTTTTCTTTTTTTTTTCGCCTTTTTTTTCTCTTTTTTTTTTCTTTCCCCTCTGCTTGCTCCCCCCGTTTTATTACCCCCCGTTTCAAAAAGTTGCCCCCCGTGCCCACCCCCATTTTGGAATTGCCCTCCCCCGTTGAAACCCCGGGGGGGCAGTGCACAGGTCTGTAATTCTAATAAATGATTGGGGTTTTAGCAGAGGCGGCCAACACGGACACCTTTCGAAACGCCTTGAAACTTCTGCTGACGATGAGAATCCTCTGCTGCCGAAATGAAGAAACCAGCGGACCCAAACTCTACCTGGAACCGGCTGTCGCGGAAAGCCGGGAGGCGGAACTGACCGAATTGATAGAAAATATTTCGGTTTATCTTTGAAGTAAAATGCGAAAGGAAACGACCGCGGATACCAAGGCAATCGTCGAGATATTTTATAGGGCGAATTTTGCAGCAGCTAAAAAAACGTGGGGATTATTGATACTCCGAAAATAATACATATAAGGACAAAACTAGGAATTTTGTTGTGTAAAATCAGAAGTTTGTCGGTCGAACCGACCTTAAACCGCTAATAACTAAAACACTTAAAATGCATCTGAAAGGAACTGTAAGTAGTGGTGTTTTTTGAGGCTGTAATTTTTTCTATAAACGCTAATTTTAAAAAAACTGGAAGACTGTCACGGTTTAAAAACACGTTTTTAGCAAAATCTACAAACTTTTTGGACTATTTTGTTTTGTTCATACTGCTATACTTTTTGACCCATTTCATAAAAAACTCACCGCTTCAAAAAATCAGTAAATAATTAGTCCTAATTCTTGAAACTACAATTAAAAAGACATCACAAAAAAAATAAAACTTTAGCTATGCGTTTTTTAAGAGCGAACTTGATACTTAAGTTTTAAAAAATCCGCTCAAATTTTTTTCAAATAACAATTTGCAAAAACACTTTCCAAATCATTCGTTCTCAAAAACAATCAAATAAAATACATCAAAATTATATTTTACTTTTTTACACAAGTTATCATGGCTTTTGGGGATCAAAAATTATTAGCAAAGTGTTTTTGTAGTACCTATAAAATTGTTATTTTTCGGTGGTGTGTTTTTAAAATTTTCCTTTAAAAGTCAGGACTACGATTATTAAAGTAGTACTCTAATTTTTGAAGTGTGAATTTTGCTAAGAGACGTGGTCTATAGATCGAAATTTATTCTTTCCGTAAATCTTTGTCGGTTAAACTGACCATAACCTTTAATAGATATAAAAAATCAGTGCTATTTCAAAGATATTGAATCAAATTAACCAAATTTTACAAAAAAGTTTTAATTTTATTTGTGTGTGTTGGTGAATTTAACTGAACGTAGAACTAAAAATGAACTCTAACTCAGCAGTTTGCATTTTTGTTTCGTATGAATCTCTGATTTTGATTTAACATTACTAACATTATATTTGTACAAAATTCTCTGCACTGGCGACAAAAATCGAACTTAAAGCCGTTATATTTCAGTAACGGAGCGGAGGGTTTGTACAGAGCATATCAAAGCTTAACTATTAGCTTCTGAAATGGTGCAAAAAATTGTATATTTATGACTTCATCTCTTCATTTACTGATAGGCGGGCAGCCTAGCCTTCCAGATTTTAGAAAGATGTACCCAAAGCGTTTTAAGAGTAATGGAGAAGGATATTGTGAGCAAATTTTACTTTAAAGATCGCAAAAATCGCGCACATTTAACACGTCATTAAAAAAATCAACTAACAAGCTTGCTCAAGTTTTTAGGAAATGAAAGGTTTTTGCTAACAGCATAACAGGTGGCGTTTCTTATTTTGTATTCATACTAAAAAGTTTTTGGGACCAGGTTTTTTTTTACTGTGCCGACCGTAGTGATGACCTAAATACACATTTTTTCGCATTTGAGGTGAGAGCCAAGAGTGCGAGCTAAGTTCGGGTATATTCCTCGTATGAATCCTCCACTCCTTTATTTTAACAGCTCAAACTTTGATTTATGTTACGCTTATGCGAATGAAATTCTACGCTCAAAGCGAATAGCGGGAAAAAACCTAATATTTTTTGTGGAAGAGTGAGCTATCATTAAAGGAGCACTGTCACAAATCGAATTCCTATAACGCCCGAACCGGACTGCTCCTTTAATACTGAACCGATTCAGCTGAAATTTAAAAATAGCCTTGTGGAAGCACTCTAAATACCAAAGTGAGCTAAGTCATTAAAGGAGCGGTCCGGTTCGGGCGTTATAGGAATTTGATTTGTGACAGTGCTCCTTTAAAGTTTGAAATAGACGTGCAAAAGTAACCGCTCCCACCATCTTTCGAAAATATTGTGCTGATTGCAGCAATGTGTGTTTTCATTAGGTTAGCTAAAAGAATGCCCACCCAGGATTGATGGTGTTCCAAAATTCATACTAACATCGAGATCGCCTGGCAATAAAGGGGTCCGATTATTAAAAAGGTTATTTTTAAACCATTATTTATATGTTTTCATTTCAATAATAATTAATAGAATGGACTATGTTATTAACAGAAAAATAGAGTTTCCTATGTATATACCCAATTTTGCTAACACCACCATCCTCTCCTGCGTGACGCAGTCCTCTCCTGTGTGACGCAACTTGTGTTCATGTGTTTAATATTATTTTTTTAGTTAAAAATTACAGTTAATTTTTACCCTTTACGAATATTGATAGGCGTCACGTCATGTTCTTGTGATTTTAGTGAAATTTTAGGCCAAAGTAATGTGATATAGGAAAATAGGGAGCATACATTAAATTACGTAATAATAAAAAACGTAATTTACCACAGATAAATTAACGCACCGAAAAGAGTCAAAAAACGATTTATAACCATACAATTTCTATTCTACAGTACACTGAAAAAGTTTTTTAACTTTAAACGTATATTAGTGAAAACTAAATAACGAATCCTAAAATCTGAATTTTCGCATAACATTTTAATCTGACTTTTTTTTTGTTTTTCGTGTTTTGTTATTTAATGAATTTTATGTGTCATAATATCATGATTTGTTTTTAGTTTCTTAGACCGATTTTTTTTTTGCTAGTTTGTGCCGATTTTTTTGTTATTTATTATTCTTATAAGTTTGTTTTTACATTATTGTTTTTACCTATTTTTTTATTTTATAAATGCATTTAATTGGTGGAAATAAGCTTGGTATTTTGAGTGTAATAACTTTAATGTTTTGTGATATAAAGCAAAAATAATCATCCTTCGAAATCGACGAGTTACTAAAGCCCGGTTCACACTGAGGTGGGTGGCATTGCCACCGCTGTTGTGTCTAAGTTTAACATATGACGTGTTCACACCTCACGGTGGCAATGCCACCGCTGTTGTGTTCGATCCACAACTCCGTCACCGGTGGCAGCCCTCTCAAGAAAAAAACGCATGGGAACGCGCCCATTGTTAAAAAAAAACAAAGAAAAATATTACGGTTTTTACATAAACGCTTCCATTGTTTTAGCAAAACCAGCAAAAAATATTGCGGTTTAAATAGAAAAACGCGTAAAAACGCGTTAATTGCATAAATAAAAAAATATATAGCAAAACCGTGTTTAGCAAAACAAACAAAAACTAAAAATGATCTCTTATGAAAAAAATTTAAGTAGTTTTTAAGAATTATAAACACACGTACATAGCATGGAAAAGTGCTTGAATATAAATTTACAATTTTTATCCATTAATAAAAGATTTGCAAATTTTTCTGCTGCACAGTTTCTAATATAATTTATTGCGCGGCCTTAGGTTAAAAGAGTATTAAACAATCTAAAAACAGGGTTATTTAAAAAATCTAAAAACAAAATTGTTTACCTATATTAATTAAAAAGAAAACTTTTAAGTTTGTTAATGTTTCTTCGGCCACAATACTTTTCAGAAATAAAACTTTAAAAAATATGGCTACTGATTCGGATGAACTTCTGATCAAGTTCGGAACCGTCCGGAACTTTTTTGCAAGCAAGAAAAGATTTGGCGTCTTTAGATCCAAACGAACTTAGATCCAGAACAAAAACACGAACTTAGATCCAAAGACCTGAACTTAGAACCAAATTTTCGTTTACGTTTTTTTTTACGTTATCAACTTTTAAAAAATGATTTTAAATGTATTTTAAACGTTTTAAACATTGAGTTTTGCTTCTTACGTGTAAAATATGGGCTTGTTTGTTGCAAACAAACTGAAAAACTTTTTAATGTGTGTTGCGAGAGAATTAGTGATGTGTTTTAAAGCCAAATGTCATAATATATTTTTATGTACAGCTATGTATAATAGACAAAGTATACTATATTTCTCAAACAATTTTAAATTTTAAGCAACAAATTTAAAACTACAAATCTCATCTCAATTCACAGGTAAGACATTGCATACATTGCAGATACCACTTCTTATAGCGATTCCCATAACTACTCCCATATAAATTTTTACAAGACAAAGAAACGCCTGACTGACTGATTCGTGCGGTAAATATAATTGTAATACAATTAAAAGCGACGCAAATAATCAAGTTGGAACTTAATTTAAAGGTTTACATTAAAAATTTTAAACTAAATTTTTACTTATGTTTTGGAGAAGTTCTTTAAAAAATAACTTTGTGTTTTAACGAGAATTTTTGTCGATTTAAATTTTTAATTTACTCATAATACACATGATATAAGTCTTCACACACACACGAATCTTTTTGAGTAAATGTTTTGTTTGCAATAAACAAACACATATTTTACACGTAAGAAGCAAAACTCAATGTTTAAAACGTTTAAAACACATTTAAAATTATTTTTTTAAGTTGATAACGTAAAAAAAAACGTAAACGAAAATTTGGATCTAAGTTCGGGTCTTTGGATCTAAGTTCGTGTTTTTGTTCTGGATCTAAGTTCGTTTGGATCTAAGTTCGTGTTACCCAAAAAAAACATACATGGACAGAATTAACCAGGCAAACAGCTGAGAAGTCGTGAAAAAGACTGAAAAGTAAAAAAAAAGAGTAAAAAATTTAAAAAAAATTACCAACATTTTCTTAGCTCTACGTGCACGCGAACGAAATGCTCTCTAGCGGTGGCAATGTCACGCCAGTGTGAACCTAGCGGTGGCAATGCCACCGTTGGCATTCCCACCGGTGGCGGTGGCATCAGAACCGGGCTTAACTTCCACTCGTTCTCAATTTTTTGTCAGCTGATAGACAGTACAATCCGATAGCTTATTAACGATTTGGACTTTTAGAATACTTAAGAATGAAATGTTTCTGAATGTGTAATATTTCAATTTTGTTTATCCAAGATATCTTTAGCAAACTCAGAACGCGACGAGTTCAGCTTCAGCTAGATCTTAATCTGCATAAAAACAACGGATTTGATCAAACAAATTTTAACAAAAACATTATTCGGTTTTTGCTGAAGTTACGATACTTCTTAAGTTACATGAAATTCAAGAATAACATTGCCATATTCATATAAAAGTAGCCCAATTTAAGTTTTGATTTTTCAAAGCCAGAATTACCAAAACTCTAGGACGTGTATAATTTTGAAAACTTATTTTAAAATTTCAAATACAACAGACCGAATCGGACAATGTTTTTACATATTAAATTTTTTTCATACTTAGGTACAAATGGCCCAACAAGTGACCTTAATGAAAGAACTCTTGAATTAAAACTATTTCCCTTTGTATTGTTTGGGAAAATTGTTCGGATAGTAATTTAGTAGTAGTAGTAATAGTATAAAGTAGTAGAAATAGTAATTTAATAATATAGTTTAGATTTGTGCTAAAATTTATACGTTTTGCCCTTCATCGTGCATTTAAACAGTTCGATTTTTTTTGATAGAAGGTCTGTGTTTCAAATTTTTGTTAATAAGTACTATGTAATTTTATCTAAATACCTTTACTTTTTTGCTCAAGTTTTTATCTGCCTATAAAAATTTGTAAACAAAATTCTTGTTTTACTCGAGTATTAAAGTTAAGTGCATTTTATTAAGGCAGAATAAGTTTACATCAAGCATTCTTCTGAAAAAAAATTACATTTTAGCAGTTTCGAGGTTTAAAAAAAAAATTTAAGTTTCGAGAGTTTAAAAAATAGTGTATTAAAAAATTATTCTGTCTGTATTTTTAACTCTTAAAAAACCTTAACGGCCATTGAAGAGATAATGTTTTTCTTCTAAGAACAGTGTTATCAACGATTCATTTGGCGCATAGTTCGCCTTAGTTTGGTGGGGCATTTTTTAAAATCTTTTGTAAATAAAAATATCTTATTTGATGAATTACACAAATTTTGAAGCAACACAAATACTAATTAGTTCACTACAATCTGTAATAATTTAGGTAATAGTTACACTTTTTTCGACCTTTCATTTAACTTTAACGGGAGTTAGACGTTACAGATGCGATTCACTAAAATTAGTCCATATGGGGGTTGGGGCTAGGGGTTACAGAAAATATTCCACAGGAAGCATGGGGATGGGATTAGAGGTTATATACGTCTTCGAGCAAAAAAATTAAAATACCGCACCCTTTCCTCCATATAGATGATCACGGTCATCAAAGCTAGAGGGAACTGGACACGAGGGTACTGGACACGAAGGTACTGGGCTTAAAAAATTGCGTTCACCACAATCTCGAAGCAAAATCGATTTATTATGCAAGGGGGACACGAGGGTACTGACGAGCAAAGAACAAAACCTTCCCGCATATATTAGGATAAACTTATTGCATAACAATAGTTTAGTTTATACTTAAAAATCATTTATTTTGTTTGACTGACTAATAAAAGGAAGGATTATAAAAAAAAATCATTGAGAAGATTTAAAACAAAAATAATAATTTTATAACATTAAAACATTTTCGTGTTATTTGTCTACATTTTCGTGGCTTTTTTCAAATAATAGCTTTAAAACTGCTGAGAAGCTATGAGACGAAGACGACTCTTAAGATTATGAACATTAAGGTTGCTGTTATGCTTGGATTGTGCTGTCAAAACATTTTTGTGGTTATTTATCGTGGTGTGTAAAAAAATGAATTCTTTAATAATGCCTTCGGAAAAAATAACTGCAAAAATTATTGCAATTAATTCCGCTATTATTAACCTTGCAAAAACATTTTAATAAAATATTTGCCGAAAAACAATTGCTTGCCTGTTTTAAAAGTTAATTATTTGGTAGTTTTTAAAAGCACACTATATTATTAAAATTTTATGATAAAGTTTGGTTTAGTTTTTGGGTTTTGCTTAGGCTTAGGAAAATAAAGTTTACTGTGCAATGGGTGAGGTTTTGAAGACTGGATTTTTTTACTCGCGACTCTATACTTAGATGTAAATGCTTAAATATCATACATGAAAAATCTAACAATAGTATGTTTTTGGGTTTTAAAAGCATACATTTTGTTTGTCTTGTTCTAAATGATCAACATGTGAATTCCCTAAAATAGTTTAAAAAATTTACATATTTACGGCAAACGTATTTTTTCTTAGCTCAGTACCCTCGTGTCTAATGCCCTCGTGTCCAGTACCCTTGTGCTCAGTACCCTCGTGCCCAGTAACCTCGTGTCTAGTACCCTCGTGTCCTAGAATCAAGCTGGAGAGTCTTCACCTCGGGTAAATGACATTTCAAAATCTTTTAAGGGATGATAGGGGTGTTCGACCCCCAGAGGAAGGTTAGAGAGGGTCCGATGTTTCAAGCAAAACAATTTTAAGTCAAAATTTTGTTGTTTAAAAGTATAGTACTACGCTTTATTAAATATTTAGTGAGTAAAATAGGGTATTTAGGTGTAAAAAAATGAGTAAAATTACTTATTTTTGTTAAAATACACGTTTTTGGTGGAAAATTAAAAATATAATATATCACAAGCTGAAAAATATCTCTAAATAATAATTGTACTTAAGATTTTCTTGAGAGGAGAGGGGGTTCAAATTTAAAAATGTAGAGGTGGTCAGAGTGAGGGAGGAGGGCAAAATTTCGAGGCTAGGGGGGGGGGTGGACCAGACCGCCTTTCTTGTTTATCTATGCTTTCTTAATCCTCAAAATTTAAAGTTTTTTGAAAAAGCTTTTTACGTAGTTAAACATTTGGCTTTGGAAAGCTATTTATTAAAAAAGCGTGTTTATATTTACAAGAAGTTTTAGAATCACATAAACCTTAACAACGAATCGAAGAATATTTTTTTATTAATCAATGGTTTTTAGAGTTTTAATAGATTAGTATTTATTATTAGATTTATATACATCAAATTGTGTTATTTAGAAATATATCGGGTAAATTTTTTCTAATTTAGTTTTGTTTAATTTAAATACTTAACAAGATGAGCTTTTGTAGGCTTTTGTTTATTTTAAGAATGATGACGGTAATTTAATTGTTTCGTACGGTCTTGAAAAAAAATTTGCATATGGCGTCGGTATTCGGTAAATATATGAAATCACATAAAATTGATTATGATCTAAAATCTGCTCAAAAATAATTAAGACTGGCGGCAAAACTTAAGTTTAAAAGGATCAACGGATTTATACAGTCCTTATGCTGGTGTGTAGGTGTTTTTACTATAGTGAACACTTAAAAAATATGTTTTTTAATGATAATAATTTAATGATTTTTGTACGACCAATACGATGAGAAAACTAACCGGGGTCTCAAAAAAAACTTTTAATTTCAAAAAAAAGTTTGTTTTATTAGTGAGAAATAAGAAACACCGCTTCACTTGGTATGATTTTAGAACAAGCTTTTCCAAGTATATTAACTTAAAGTTTGAGCACTTTGGAACCGTGAATTATTTTAATCCCGGTTTGAATACGACAATTTTCGTGTTTTTTCACTAAAACTTTTTTTACATGTCAGACAATAGTGATATACCAAATCGAAATGTGTGCCATTTCTTCTCAAAACCACTAAAAATGAAAAATTGATTACATACGACGTTTTTTTTTGATATTATTATTTGTGTTAAAAAACTTAAAAAATGTCAAAAATGACGCATTCAAAATGTAGATTTTGGACGCATAGATGTAGATTTTTGACGCTTCAGATTTTGGAATGTTCTATTGTTTTTAACAAATATGCGGGAAACAAATTTGAGCAGAGGAATTAAAACGCTACACGTAACGCAACAAACGCGTCTATGGACCTACCTAGCATAACAAAAAATGGTCCGCGTAACCTAGCATAACAAAAATAATTTTCAAACTGGAAGTACTACAAATATAAAACATATAATAGCAGGGTTTAGCGGTTTTTTTGCATTAATGCATTACAAAATGTTTGTTTTTCAGATTAACCCAAAAAATTTACATATGAAAAACCTTAGTTAAGCAAAAAAATGCTTTAAACAATGGCGAAAAATAAGCAAAAAATGCCTGAAATTGGTTTAATATTGTTGTAAAATGTATAGTCCGTAATAAAATTGGGTAAAAATTATTTAATTCATAATGAATTCTGATTTCGTGGCGGGATTTTGTTATGCTTATTTTGTTTGTAATTTTGTTATGCTAGGTAGGTCCATTAATTTTTTAAAAATAGATGGTCTTAGTTAAAAGGAGTTACATATACAATAAATTTATAGTTTTAGTATAGTAATGTACTGACTATAATTCTTATGTTACATTTTATTTTAACCTTTCATATGTTTTTTTAATTTATTGCGTCCAAAAGAGTGATCTTTTGGTGTCCGTAGTTATCTCAAATTGCTTGTATTAACATCTTATGCAAAATTTTTCGAGACCTGACCTAACCGTTATCTTTTTAATTATTGTGTTTGAAGTTAAATAATGCTTTTGAAAAAACAAAATTAATAAAAAACTAGATGGTAATAAAACACACAAAAATGGCATTTAAAGGCACATACATACAAATGCATAAACTAGAAAAAAATATTCTAATTTGATGTAAACGCATACCCTTTATTAAGATCCCACAAAAATACGAAAATCAATAAATTACTATGTTAGTCTATGTTCTGAGTCTCGAAACGAAAATTCCAAAAACTTTAACAGCTGCTTGCTTACGTGTTTGGTTTTAAACGCTTATTTGGGAATTAAAATACATCATGCAATTAAACTTCTACAATATTGATTACAAAATTTTAAAAACCAAATAATTACTTTGATTTTTAATGGACCATATTACAAAATACAAATAACAGTAAAAAAAATAACATTCTGATAACACCACTGTGTTGTTTCTTTAAATACCCGAACTCTTGGAAAACCAAATTTGTTATAGCAAAGAAAGATAAAAAATGGGTCCGGCCGAAAAAGTCCTGAAAAAAATCGCAGCTGGTATAAAAGAGCTGGCACAAAGAGTCCTAGAGAAAATACGTTTATGCGCCTAAGCGCAGCGAGCGCTGAGGTCGGCACAAAAGAGTCCTGGCATAAAATCAATTTTTCACAGGTGACACGCAAATACGTACATTTAAAATAGAAACAACAAAAGGTAAAAAATATAAGCGAACGCTAAAAAAAAGAAATTTATGATACTGGCGAAAGTCTTGGTATCTTGGTTCCTAACCATTATCACTTTTACTTGATAACCTTTTCCTGAGTATATCTGCCTCTTTAAATTTAACTACCTTCTACCTGCTTTTAGAAAAATTAAAGCTGCTCACAAAGAAGTTTTATCTGACTTGAAAGTGGTTTTTCTGCATCCTACAAACATTTGAGGTTGTTTTTTGGGGTAGGTTCACATGCCAGCTTCTAGGTGTTTCTAAGAATACGTCGGATGCACTTTTACAACTTGTTACTTTTCTCCAGCCCGCTAATGAAAGGATTGAAAACCGTAATTATTGGAATAAACATTTGTTTTTCCAAAACAAATAGCAACTAAAAAAAGAATTTTTAGCTAAATTCTTTTAAAAATTACTGTTCGTTGGTACTCTGACACAAAGAGATACATACAATCAATATAAAATCAACGTGACTGTGACTCATTTTGTTTAGATTATTTGTGTGTTAAGATATAAAAAGAGTTACAGATAGGAGTATTTTACGACGTTTTTGACTGACTCATAATGTCAAAGTAACGACGTGTTGAAATATGTCATAAAGTGGAAGACAGCTGAGGTGTGAGCATTGTATGTCGGCTGTGAAATATTGATTTTATGCCAGGACTTTTTTGTGCCGACTTCAGCGATCGCAGCGCTTGGGCGCATGAAGGTATTTTCTCTAGGACTATTTTGTGCCGGGACTCTTTTGTGCCAGAACTCTTTTGTGCCAGCTGCGATTTTTTTCAGAATTCTTTTAAAGGTGAGCCAAAAATTACAAAAAAATTATAAAAACACGAAAAGTTGATAAACCCTTGAAAACTAAATTTACAAGATTACTGAATCACGTTTAAACGACCTTAGAAAATATTTTAAAATTATTTTTTTTAAATATTTTTGTCCTTTTTTATTTATTTTATTTAATGAACCACGGTTAAACGGCGTTAGACATGTTTTTTTAATTTTTTTGTCATTTTACATATTTTAAATTTTTTTCCTCAATTTTTAAACAAAAAAGGTTTCAAAGGTTTCGTGTAATTTTAAAATATTTTCTTACACCGTTTAACATTGGTTTTAGTAATCTTGATTTTAGTTTTTTTTTTAAGATTTATCTGGGAGCTAGTAGTGTTTTTTTATACTTTTTAGGGGTTCTTGTTTTTATACTAACTTTTATAATAATTGAATAAAATACTAATAAAATAACCGTGGTAAAAATCGAATCGAATAGCAATAAAATACTTTCTAAAATTTCTAATAAACATATCATAGTTAAACCGCTCATCTTTTCGTATAACATGTAAGTATAGCCGGAATCCAGCGCGGTAATTATTAAAAAATTGCACATCACCGTTTAATTACAGTAAATATCGTGCTGGGTGCCGGATATACTTATATGATGAGCGTTTTAACTAGGAAGCGTCAATTCAATAAATATTAAATAAATACCAATTAAATACTCTGGATTTTTTGCAAAAAATATCAAAAAAATATGTTTGAATTTGATATTTTTTGCATTACTATATAATGTTTAGGTTTTTACAAATTCAAACGTATTTTTTTGATATTTTTTTGCAAAAAAATCCAAAATTTTTTTGTTTATATTTTGTATCTTTGTTATTTTTTGCATTATTAATGTTTAAGTTTTTACAAAAATACAAAATATAAACCCGTCATAAAGTATTTCAATTAAAGCCTTATTAAACAAGAACATTAAACTACTTACTCCCATCGTCTTTAATACTGTTTTGTATGATCTGTGGTTTGATAAATACATTCTTGAAATATTGAGAATTTTAACTGTTTTTGCACTAAAACTTTGCAGTGTAATCATTTACTAGGTTAAGTGTTAAAAACTGCAAAAACCATTACTGACGTTAAAACTAAAGGTCTAATTGTAATAAAAAATTAGAAATCGTTGTTATGTAGAATGGTTTATTTTTATTGTGTTTTCTAAATTTAAATGTGGTTTGTGTTCTGAATATTGGTTCTTTTCAGCTCTTTCAGCAAGATTTTTTAAAAAACAAATCAGATTTCGTGATATCAAATCAAAATTTAGAAAACCCATATGGGAAAAAACACCCAGATTTAAAACTTCTAAAATGAACCAATTACCTTAACAGTCCCGAGCAGAAATAAAGGTCATTTTTCAGACGCAGGAAATACCCGTTATGCGCGTCTCCGCGCGAATAAGCGTTAAAGATGTCGGCATGAAGGAAAGCTGTGGGAAATAAGAGCTTTGCATTTTGGCTATAGCCGGCCGCCTCCTCTGAGCGCATATGCGCCCGCACGAAAAATTTTAAAACAACCTCGCAGAAAATTACCACACCCGACCGTGACGTAACAAACCTATTACTACCCCTTTTGATTTTTATTTTACCACCACCAACTAGTGCTAACTTTACTGTTGTTGCGAAGGGCCGAAACCCGCCAATTACGACCAATTAGGACCAATTAACCCAGCTTCCCGCCCAATGAGCGCATGTTTTCTCTCTTGGTTATTGGCTCTTGACTAACGAACCAATTAACGGTACCCACGCAAAAAAACACGATTTGCAACACGCAATGCCACCACACAGCACCACTCAACGCTAACTCCGCACCAAAATGCATGTGGCACTGGGAGTATGGAATGACCATATTATACAAAAACATGGACCGTTGTTATTTTTACATAATACAAGTTTTTACGTACAAAATGAACAATTATAACAAATTACGTTTATATGAACACGTTACTATTACTAAACTAAACATTTTGACATTTTTACGAAACAAATACTACAATTAACATTTACACAAACATTTTACTGGTACTAAATTACACAATTTTACATAATTACGAAAAGAAACACCCAGTTAAGCCGCCCGTCGGTCACCGACCGTAACTACCGCGCGGGTTGGGACAATCGGCGGGGCCCCACGCTACAATCCCAACGAAATTTGCGAAAACAAAAGTCTGCACCATAGTGCAGACATTTTTTCTTTCTTCAGCAACTGGTTTTGCGGTGCAAACATTTAGCGAAAAATTCTGTGCAAAAGTGATAAATTTTTTGCGCATTTGTCAGTTTGCGCTGTACGAAGACGTTTTTGCGGTATATTTTTGACCGTAGAAGTTAAGAGAGTACTAGTAATGCAAAAAATAACAAATTCAAACATTTTTTTGATATTTTTTGCAAAAAATCCAGAGTATTTAATTGGTATTTATTTAAAGTATTTTAATGGTATTCGATTCGATTTTTACCACGGTTATTTTATTAGTATTTTATTCAGTTATAAAAGTTAGTATAAAAACAAGAACTCCTAAGAAAAAAGTATAAAAAACACTACTAGCTCGCAGATAAATCTTAAAAAAAAACTAAAATCAAGATTACAAAAATCCATGTTTAGTCTGTTCAAAAATGATTGAGGCTGGCGACAAAGCGTTGCTGCCAGCTTCGGATGACTTAAATTCACCACGAACCATACTTACGGAAGACGTCAATTCCGCATGAACAAACTAGAGCATTCCCAAAGTAAATGTAAACAATTGTAAGGAAGGTGTTAGGGATTAAAATTCGTAAAATTTAATTAGCTCGCCAAATTGATTTAGTTTGTAATTTACCCTTTAATTTAGTGTAATTGTGTTATTTTAATTATAAAATATCTATTGCGGTATTTTGTTGTTTGTTTTTAATAAAAAATAGTATTTAATTTTGTGTTGTGATATTTTTTTATTACGTGTCGTTTAATAAAATAAATCGTATTTAAAGTGTAAATATTCTATGTGCTGAGAAAAAGTATCTTTCTGTTAAGAAAATATCTTTGGTG